>VSMD01041452.1:0-108023 GCA_008750895.1 Mirza zaza
ATTTGTATTACAAACCCTGCAATAAGTTATTATTTTTTAGGCAGTTAATTATCTTTTAAAGAGATTTTAAAAGAATATTTTGTTAACCCGTATGTTAATTACTTCCAGCACTCCTCATTCTATTGTATATCCATATTTCTTATCTACTTATAATTTTCCTTCTGCCTAAAGGAATTTCTTTAACAGTTTTTGAGGTGTTGGTCTATTTATGATGAAGAATTTCAGCTTTTGTATGCCTGAAGAAGTCTTTATTTCACCTTAATTTTTAAAAATTAATAGCTTCATTAAGATATAATTTGTATATCATAAAAATCACTGTTTTAAATTATATACAATTCAGTATGCAATTCAACCATCACCACTGTCTAATTTTAGAACATTTTTATCTCCCCAGAAAGAAGCCCCATAACCACTTCACAGTCACTCACTCCTCATTCCATTTCTCCCTAAGCCTTAGGCAACCACTAATTTACTTTCTATTTCTATAGATTTGCCTAATCTTGACATTTCATGTAATTAGAGTCAAACACTACGTGACCCTTTGTGTCTGATGTTTTTCATTTAGCATGTTTTTGAGGTTTATTCATGTTGTATCTTATTGGTACTTCATTCCTTTGTATAACTGAATAATATTCCATTGTATGGATGTCTTAGTCTATTTTGTGTTGCTATAACTGTATTTGGTTTACAGATCTGGAGGCTGGGAAGTCCAAGAGCATGGCACTGGTATCTGGCAAGGGCCTTCCTGTTGCATCATCCCATAGTGGAAGGCAGAAGGCCAAGAGGGCACAAGAGCAAGAGATCAAGAGGGAGCTGAACTTGCCTTTGTAACTAACCCACTCTTGTGATAATTCTCTCCTGTGATAATGGATTATTCATGAGGGCAGAGCTTTCATGACTTAATCACCTCTTATTAGGCCCTGTCTCCTAACACTGTTGCATTGGGAACTACGTTTCCAGCACATGAACTTTGGAGGACACATTTCAACCATAACAAACATGTTTATCCATTTTGTTTATCCATTCTTCTGTTGATGAAGATCGGGGATGTTTTCACTCTTTGGCTATTATGAATAATGCTGCTATTCAAATACAAGCTTTTGTGTGGAAATTTGTTTTCAATTCTCTTGGGCTCTCTTCCATCTAGGAGTGGGATTGCTGGATCATATGGTAACTCTATGTTTACCCTTTTGAGTAACTACCAGACTATTTTCCATAGCAGCTGCACCACTTCACAATCTGATCTGCAATGCATTAGGGTTTCAATTTCTACACATCTTCACCAACCCTTGCTGTTTCTTCACTTTAATCCTTGAAAGACATATTTACTATGTATAGAATTCTAGGTCGACAATTTTTTTCTTTCAGGTCTTTATAAATATTGTTCCACTTTCTTCCGGATTTCATAGTTTCTAGTCAAAAGTCACTTGACTAGAAAAGTCTTTTCTTTTCCTTGATTCTCTGCACATAATCTTTACTTCTTCTCTGGCTGCTTTTAATAGTTTCTTTTCATCACTAGTTTTAAGCAGTTTGATTATAGTGCCATTTTCTAATGTTTCTTATTCTTGGGCTTGGTTGAGCTTCATGAGTCTGGGGATTAATAGTTTTCATCAATTTTTTAAAAATGTTTGACCATATTTCTTTGGATAGTTTTTTAGTCCCTCTCACCTCTTCTTTTTACTTTTCCACTGGGGGAACTTCAATTATACAAATATTAGGCCACTTGCTTCACAACTCAAATGTTTTTTCCTCCTCCTCCTCCTCCTCCTCCTCCTCCTCTTCCTCCTCCTCCTCCTTCTCTTCCTTCTCCTTCTTCCCCTCCTTATCCTCCTTCTCCTCCTTTTCCTTCTTTGTCTCCCTGTATTTTACTTTGGATAGCTTTTATTGCTATTCTGGGTATAACTTACTATTCATATTAATACTATCCACATCCCAGACATTCTACTTTTAATCACTAGATGTTTGATTTGGGGCACTTTAAATGTTTTATCTCTCTCTTTTACATGCCCATGCTTTTCTTTACCTTCTTGAACATATTGAGTGTTTGTTTAATAGCTGCTTTAATATCATTCTACTAATTTTATCATCTGTGTCATTTCTGGAATTGTTTCAATTGAATGAGTTTATGCTCATTATGGGTCATGTTGTCTTGTTTATTTGCATGCCTAGCAATTTTTTTTAAAAAATTTAGTATAAATTTTATGTTAGATGATATATTTCTTTGATGTTCTTTAAATATTTTGCACTTTGTTCTGAGATGCATTTAAATTACTAGGACACAGTTTGAAACTCTTGTGGTTTGCTTTTAAACTTTGTTATTTGAGAACAGAACATCTTTTAGTCTAGAACTAATTTGGCACCATTAATGAGGAAATAGCCTTCCAAATAGTCTAATTAATACCCTGTGTGTTAAGAGGTCTTCCCACTCTGGCTGATGTGAATATAAATCATTACAGGCTCTGTGAGCATTTTAGGAATTATTCTTTCCACTCGTTTTCAGTGGTTCCTTCCCAAACCTTGGGTAGTTTCCTCATGTGCATGCGCTGATCAGTACTCAGCTTAGGACTTGAAGGGAATCTTTGATAGCTCTCTAGAACCCACTCTGTGTAGCATTCCACTCTCTGGTACTCTGCCTTGCAAATTCTAGCCTCTATGAAATCTCAGTTCTGCCTCCTTAACCTAAGGAGACTACTAGTCACTGTTTTGCTCCCTCTCTCTGTTCTGTGGCTTGAAAACTCTCACCAGAAGGTAAGCATGGGCATCAGAGGGCTCTCTTCATTTGTTTCCACCCTTTCAGGGATCATGGTATAGTGCTCCTATTGTCCAATAACTAAAAAACATTGTTTCAATACAATTTTTTAATTTTTTCTTTTTAGTTGTTTAAGGTGTGGGAGGTGTGTATGTGTGTTAATCTGGTCCCTGTTACTCTGTTGTGGCCAAAAGCAAAAGTCCCTACTATTTGCTATTAAATCTTTATCAGTTTGCTTGGTGAAAGTGGCTTCTCATTGTTTTAAATTTTTAACATGTTTCATTACTATCAAAATTAAACATTTTTTCAAGTATACACGAAGCCAATTGTAATGCCTGTTTTATCAGGTATTCACATGTCCTTTGTTCATTTCTCTAGTGGGGATGCCTTAGTGTTTTCTTATTGATTTGCATCTGCTCTTTATATTTAAAGCTATTACCCTTTATCAATTTGTTGCAGAAAATTTCTTATTTGGTACTTTTAAAAATAAATTATTTTATTGTAATACACATATAGAAAAGTACACAAATTAAGAGTGAATTACTTGATGACTTATTATAGTGAACATACCTCTGAGACCACCAAGGTCAATAATTAGAGCCTCACCAGCTCCCCAGAAACCTCTCCTTGTGCTCATGCTATTCATTACCCACACCTTCTTTCCCAAAGTTAACCCACAGTCCAGCCTGTAACAGTATCCATTAGGCTTGCCTGTTTGAACTTTATATAAATGGAATCATATGATGTATCCTCTTGTGTGTGACTTCTTTAATTCGACATTATGAATGTGAGATTTATTTGTATTGTTTCATGGAGTAATAATTAATCCTTTTTCATTGTTGTGTAAATGTATGACAATTATCTGTCTTACTGTTGATGTTATTACCAGTTTTGAGTTATTTTTAATAATGCTGCTATTTCATTTTTTACATTTAAATCTAAAGTCCACCTGGCATTAATGTTTACACATGGCAAGACGCAGGGGTCTGGGCTCATTTTTCCCCATATGATTATTCAGTTGATCCAGCTCTATTTATTGAGCTTTATTCCATTCCACTGGAATTTTTGCCTGTATTTGTTTTAACATCACTGTTATGGGCTGAGTGTTTGTGCCCCTCCCAAATGCATATGCTGAGATCCTGTCTCCCAACGAGATGCACTAAGGGTGTGTGGCCTTGAGGAGGTGATCAGGTCACGAGGGCGGCACCCTCATGGATTAGATTGGTGCCCTTATACAAGACCCCCAGAGAGCTCTCTCACCCTGTCTGTAGCGTGAGGACACAGAGAGAAGACACTGTCTGTGAGTCCGCATGTGAGCCCCGCCAGACACTGAATCTGCTAGCTCCTTGATCTAGGACTTCTGAGCCTCCATGCCTATAGCAAATAAGTGTTTGTTATTTAAACCTGTGGTCCCCACCCCCTGGGCCATGAACTGGTACAATCGGTGACCTGTTAGGAACTGGGCTGCACAGCCGGAGTGAGTGGTGGGTGAGCGAGCGAAGCTTCATCTGTGTTTACAGCCGCTCCTCGTCACTCACATCACTGCCTGGGCTCCACCTCCTGTCGGTTTAGTGGCAGCATTAGCTTCTCACAGGAGCACAGACCCTACCTTAAATGGTGCAAGCGCGGGATCTGGGTTGTGCTGACAATCTAACTCCTGGTGGTCTGAGGGGGAGCGGAGGCGTTGATGCTAGTGCTGGAGAGCGGCTGCAAATGCAGATTAGTTGCAGGAAAACAAGCTCAGGGCTGTCACTGAGTCAGCATTATGGTATTATTTCATTATAAATTACAATGTAATAATAATAAAGTACACAATAAATGTAATGCACTTGAATCATCTTGAAACCATCACACACACACACACACACACACACACCCTGTCCAGGGAAAAATTGCCTTCCATGAAACCAGTCCCTAGTGCCAAAAAGTTGGGGACCTCTGGTTTAAACCGCCCAGTCTATGGTATTTGTGTTATAACAATCCCGTTGTAACAGGACTAAGATAAAGGCGGTCTTAATTACTGCAAGTTTTGCACATATTCTGACCTTGTTCTTTGCCTTTGCTCACTTTCGTTGCCCATGATCATGTCCTTTCCCTCTAATATCCAGTTACACTGAATTTTTGCTCCTGGTTCAGTCTGTCATGGACTTGGAGATCAGCTTCTATTCCTTGCAAACCGAAACACTGGCAATCCAAGTCAAGGCAGGCGTGGACTCCCTGCTGCAGGCGCTCCCAGTGCTCAGGCCTGGGACCCCCTAACCCAGGCTTCCCCACGTACCTTCGTTTCTGCACTGGGGGCCTGGGCTTCGACAAGCCTGAGATCTCACCTCTGCCACTAACTGCGAGGCTCTGGGCAAGTTGCTTCTCTTTCTGGATGTGTTTCCTCGTTTATAAAGTGGGAGTAGCCATAGTGCCTACCTTACAAGGTGCTTGTGAGGGTTGAGTGAGACTATGTGAAACGTGTGACACATACAGTGATTGACAGAGGCCATCATCACCATCATCGCCCCACAGTGCCTGCTGCCAGGCAGGGCAGCCCTCCGTGCCGACCATCTTGCTGCGTTCACACGACGAGGGGCCCTCTGAGAGCCGGCTTCCGCTCTGTTCTTGTGCCAAGGCCTGAGCTTGGTTTCCTGCAACTCATTTGCATTTGCAGCTGCTCCCCAGCTGCTGTGCCTGTGACCCTGTCTTTCTGTCTTCCCACCCATTTCTAGTTGCCCAGACCTCGGCCCAGAGAGTCAGTCCCACCTTCTCCCTTGTGCCGTTAGTGGGTGCGGCACTGGGCACGTTCCAAGGATGGAGGCAAACGTCGGCTGCACAGAGAGGCATGCCTTGTCCACACCCCAGCCTACGACTGTCCCGTGACCCTATTTTATCCCACTTCCTACGTTATTTTTCTTTTTAACATTTAGTACCTGCCATTAGATCATATATTTATTTATTGTCAGTCTTTGCCACTAGAATGTGACCTCAGTGAGGGCTGTGTCTCCAGTATCTAGAACGGTGGCTGGCACACAGTAGGTGCTCAATAAATATTAGTTGGTTGTATGAATGCATCCTGTATCTGGATGTCTACTGCAAGGCCGAGGCCAGCTCTACCCATCTTTTGACAGCACCATGCACCCACTGATTGGGAATTCACGGAGCATCTACTATCCACCTGACTCTCAGCATCTGCTACGGGTTGCGTCGTGTACCTCAAAAGATATGTTGACGTCCTAACCCCAAGTACCTCAGAATGTGGTCTTATTTGGAAATAGTGTCACTTCATGTGTAATTAGTTAAGACGAGGTCATGCCAGAATGGAGTGGGCCCTTAATCCAATATGACTAGTGTCCTTAGCAGGAGAGGAGCAGAGTCCCAGAGATGCAGACACACGAGGGAGAACGCCATGTGATGATGAAGGCAGCAGTCTCCGTTAAGGAATTCCACGGGTTTCCAGCAAACCCCTGAAGCTAGGACAAGTTGAGGAAAGAGTCTCCCCTGCAGCGGGGCCCTGCTGACACCTTGATTCTACACCTCTAGCCTCCGGAACTGAGAGAGGATAAATGTCTGTTATTTTGAGCCACATCATTTGTGATACTTTATTACAGGGCGTCTAGGAAACCAGCAGCATCCCTCTGCTCCATTTGTCTGCTGGGCCCTAAATCCTTGTCCCGGCCTGGAGTTCTCCCATTCAGCCAACATACTTGATTTCTGGTAACAGAAACAAGGTAAAGATTAAGCAGAAAGGACACCAAGCAATGCATGGAATCTCCTGGAAGACTGGAGCGGTGTCTTGGGGAGTGGCCTGGGATCCAGGAAGGAAGATACAAGAAACAGCCCAGATCCAATCACTGGACCCGTTGAGGGTGTGGTAGGCAGATTCTAGGATGCATCTAGTGCCCCAGCCTCCTGCTCTGTTCACACCCTTGTGTAATCCCTGACACTTGAATGTGTGCTGGGCCTAGTGATTCAGCTCTAATCAATAGATTACTACAAAAAATGACGAGGGGCTGGGTGCAGGGGCTCACACCTATAATCCCAGTACTTTGGGAGGCCAAGGCGGGAGGGTTGGTTGAGGCCAGGAATTCGAAACCAGCCTGGGCAACATAGCAAGACCCCATCTCTAAAAAAGAAAAAAGTTTGAAAATCAGCTGGGCGTGGTGGCATGTGCCTATAGTTCCAGCTACTTGTAGTTTCAAAAAGAAAGTGATGAGGGATGTTAATTCTGATATTAGGTTATAAAACGTCTGGACTTTCATCTTGCTCATGCTCTCTTGCTCTGTGGCTTGCTCGCTCTGATGGAAGCAGCTGGCGTGCTGTGAGCTGCCCTGTGCAGAGAACTATGTGGCCAAGAACTGACAGAGGCTCCCACCAAGAGCAAGTGAGCAGCCCAAACCTCCTTTCCAACCCTCACAGAGAACCAGTCTTGCCAACAGCCACACGAGTGAGCTTGGATGCCGAACCTTCGGCTTAACCCCAGGAAAGCCTTGAAATGGAGCTGCAGCCCTGGCTGCCACCTCAATTGCAACCTTGGGAGAGCCCGAGCCGGGGGACTTGGCTAAGAAATGCCTGGATCTGTGACCCACAGACATCTTAAGATTATGAATGTTTGTTCTTTTAAGCTGCTCCATTTTGGGGCAATTTGTTATGTAACAGTAGCTAACTAATACATGCATGAGGCCCCAGTCGCCAGACTGGTGATTTGTGGTTACCGCTCACCCTTTCAGGATGAATCACCCACTTTCCTTCCTCCTCGCTTCACTCACTACAGATATAACAACTCTCAGGTGTAAAACTTTGATTGTCCGAGTTTAGGTCACGTGTGGAAGAAAGGGATACAGATGCTGTACGGCCAAAAAAAAATCCATCGTGTTTAGGTTTCCTGTTTACATGCTTATAGTAACCCTAACTTCTTCTTAGCACCCATTATTAATTATCTATGGCACGAAGTCATTAAAGTCTTGTCCACTGGACTATAGACCCCAGAAGGCAAAAGCTGTCTGACCTGTTTGCTATTCACTCCCCTGGGTCAAACGCAGGGCCTGACACAGAGCAGGTGCTCATTAAATGCTTGATGAATGGGTGAATGAATGAATGCTTGGCACCACTCATTCCAGCTTCTACGTGTTATCTCTTTGACATGGAGCAATATTTCCCCAACTTTTCTTATCATGAGATGCACTGGGATGCTTCTTAAAACCCAGAATTATGCACCCCATCGCAGGTCTGAGGTGAGGCATGGGAAACCGGATGTTAACAAGTGCTCGTGTTGTTCTTGTGTGGAGCTCAGGCAGCCTGGAGCTGGGCGCGACTTGTCTCCCAGACCTGTGCCCTCCGCCCTCCTGCTGTTTTGTGGTCTTCTTCTCAGGGCCGATGACACTTGTTCTTCCCTCTGTGTGGGACCTGCTGGTCCCCTCGAGTTGTCTGCAGGGTCCTCTTGGCGTCTCTCTGCTTTCTCCGTGACTATTGAGCACTGGCCTGCCCGGGGTGCTACGGGACTCTCACCCAGGACCGGGCGGGCACCAGCCTCTGCGGCCCCACCTCGGCCCGGGGCTCCGCGTGGTGACGTGGCCCCGGAGGTGGGCTGGAAAGTGAGCACAGAAAGATGATTACAAAAGGCCCCGTCTGCCAAGCGCCACGTGAGCAGCAGGGACGGTGCGGTCTTCAGGGCTAACGCAGGGCACGAGGCCGGGAACTGGAGCCTGCAGGGAGGAGGGTCGACTTACGCTGAGCTGCCAAGGAAGACTGTTGAGCCCAGTGAAGAGGAGGTTACCAAAAGCAGAAAGAAAAGGAAAGAAGATACCAGGCAGGAGGGATTGAGTGAGAAAAGGTGTGGAGGTGAAAATGGGCATGGCAGGTGTTCTGGTTGTCTATTACATAATCAAGCACCTCAAAATTGAGTAACTTAAGATAGCAATTGTTTCATTCTCTGCCCCAGTTTCTGGGAGTCAGGAAATCAAGAAAGGCTCAGCTATACAGTTGTGGTTTGGAGTCTCTCAGGTGGCTGCCGTGAGTCAGTGGCTCAGCTGGGGCAGTGGGTGCTGGCAGGGCATCCGTCTTCCTGCGGTCTCTGCATGGACTAGACTGGGCTCCCTCACAGCATGGCAGCCTCAAGGCCACCAGCAGCCTTACATAGTGGCTTATAGCTCCAAAGAGACCCAGGTGGAAGCTAGTTCTCCTTTTATGGTCTAGCCTTGGAAATCAAATACAGCTGACCCTTAAACAGCACAGGGTTAGGGCTACCCACTCCCTGCACGGTCAAAAATCCATGCATAACTTTTGGCTCCCCAAAACTTAACTACTATTAGCCTATTGTTGGCTGCAAGCCTTCCTGATAATGTACACAGTTGGCTAACACACATTTTGCATGTTATGTGTATTATATACTGTATTCTTATAAAAAAGTAAGCTAGAAAAAGGAGAGTGTTACTAGAAAAAAGAGAAAATATAGTTACTATTCGTTAAGTGGACATGGATCATCATAAAGGCCTTCATCCTCACTGCCTTCATGCTGGGTAGGCTGAGGAGGAGGAGGAAGAGGAGGAGGGGTTGGTTTTGCTATCTTAGGGTGGCACAGGCAGAAGAAAATCCACGTGTAAGGGGACCCACTGTAATGTCATTTCTGCTGAACTCTGTAAACAACCATAAAAGTCCACCTAGTTGGAAGGGAAGGGGTGCAAACTCCCTCCTCAATGGAAGGGGTGCCAAAGTCACATCATAAGTGCACGTGCACACGTGGGAGATATCAGTGCATTACCCTTTGGAAAATACGGTCTGTCACAGCAAGTCTGAGGGACCTGCAGGAGATCATTTTGGCTGTACCAAGGAGGTCTATGTAGTAATTTGAGGAATTATTCTTGTGGTTGAGAGGAACCAGCTTGTGGGGGGGGATGTTTAGATTTGGCCTGTAGGCATCAGGGAACAATAAAGGTTTATAGAACAGGAGTGAGCTCTGCACCACTTTGGGGAGGTGACTGATCCTGCTTGGGGAAAGGATGAAGAAAGGGGAAACACTTAGGGACAGCGCCAGCGCCATGTGGTTGCTCGGCTTCTGTGCCTCTGGGACCCTGTGGTCTTTTTCTTCTGTTCCTGGGCCCATTCCCAGGGGCATTCCCAATTCCCAATGTGGGCATTGCCATTGTTTTTCCATCGACCCATGTCAAAGTTACTGCTTTTCCATCTCCAAGAAGTTTGTGTGGTTTTTTTGTTTATATTTATTTTTTTTTTTGCGGGGTCATAAGTTCCCATCAGTCCTGGGCCTGCTGAGGGTTTTCATGCTGTCTCCCAGAGTATTAGCAGCTACTCCTACTGCAGTATCTTCTGCGATTATTTATTTAGTTAGTTAGTTAGCTAGTTATGTAAGATGGGACCATTGGCTGAAACTGGGCGAAGATACATAGGGCCTCTCCGTACTATCTTTGCAGCTTCTCGTGAATCTATAATCATTTAAAATGAAAAGTTAAAAATATCCACATTATATTTTTTCCTAGAAGTTCTAGTTGGCTGTTTTCATCTCTGGTTTCACCCTGTTCTTTAATTTCTATAAACATAACTATTTTCTGTTCTGTACCCGATAATTCTAATACCGTGTCTCACCTTTCGGGCATCTGTTTCTGTTGCCTGTTAGTTTTTCTGGTTCTCACTCAGGGTGCTTTGTTCCAGGTGTATTTTGTGATTTTGTACTCAGAGATGCTCATTTTCCTTGGAACTTTATTTTTGCTGATTTTTCGAGGTCTGGATTGAAATTGAATTCTTCCAGAACAAATTTCTATTGCTTCTGCTGTCTGCTGGACATGGCATCAAACCTGGACTATGCTAAATTTAATTTTCCACTTAAGGTTTTTGGACCATCTACGTAGTATGAATTCTTAGGGGATAGTTCATGCTCTTGCCATGTAGTAGGAGGGTCACAACAGGCGAGTTTTCTCTCTGTCTCCCGCGGCGGGCCGTGGCTCTCCGCTGCATGCCGGGTGTCGGCGGCGCACCGCAGGGCCTCTGCCAGGCGCGGCGTGGGCAGGGGCGCTGGCGCCGGCCTCTCTCGGCCTGGTCCGAGGACGTGGTGAGCGGCCTCCCACACAGGGAGCCCGGCACTGCGGCTTCCTCGCTGCAGGATCTGGCAAGACCACTCACCCTCTCTGTGGCTCGGTTTCGAGCAATGGAGGTGAGCGCAGCACCTGCCCTGCAGAGCCCCGCTGAGGCTGTAGCAGATGAGCCGTGGACAGCGCCCGGCCCGAGCCCAGCCTCTGGCGGCCTCTGGGCGGCCTGAGCTCTTGTCACTCCTGCAGGCTGGAGCGCGTCGCTGGCTCAGGACCAAAGCCCCGGCGCCGCGGCGGCAGGAGCGGGGCTCTGCAGGCCACACGCGCATCAAGGCCCAGCGGGCCCACTGGCCAGCAGCGTGGCGTGCTCCGTGTCTCTGTTGGCCCATCTGTCCATCCCGCATCATTCTTGAGTGTCTCTCGCCTGGAGGCGGGTCAGTGCTGGGATTTATCAGCGAACGAGGCAGTCCCAGCTCCGTCCTGCGTGGGGCTTGGAGTCTCTTAGGGAGGGCGGGTCTTGGACCCTCAGGTGGAGGAGCAAGGTGCCCACCCAGAGGACATTTGTTCATGTCTGAAGACAGTTTGGTTGCATCACTTTGGGCGAACTGGCATCGAGTGGGCGGAGGCCAGGGATGCCGCTAAACGTGCCGTGATGTGCCAGGCAGCCCCACACCTGAGCGCTAGCCAGCAACGGTGCCAGAGCGCGAGGTCGAGAAACGCCGCGCTACAGGAGTGCTTGGCAGGGGCTCCTCACTGGTCAGGGGGCTGGCGTCAGGGAAGGCTCCCCGAAGAGGTGACAGTGGAGACCTCAGGCATGAATCAGCCAGGTGGTGTGTATGCATGTGAAAGGGAGTTGGGGGTGTGGAAGAGTGTTCCTGGCAGAGGAGCAGCATTGCAAAACCCTAGAGGCGAGAGAGAGCAGGGCCCTGGAGGAATGAAGGGAAGTTCATTGTTCCCAGGATACAAAGGTGGGCTCAGGGATGGGTGAGGTGGAGCACGGGAGCACAGCTACGGGAACAGTGACCCCTCCTAACATCCAGGGGCCGGGCCCCAGCCCTTGACACACATTACCTCATTGAGTCCTCGCCATAACCCTAAATTTTGCGTGGTTGTTTTGCCCTTTATACAGACGTTTCTGCCTTTGGTCACACAGAGCCTGGCACATAGAAGGCACCAGCACCTGTTAGGACAGGCACAAAGGAAGGGCTCAAGCCATGTTTGTTGATTGAGCAAGTGAGCAAATGAAGAATGACTAAACCAAGGACAGATCTGGGAATCCTAAAGTGGAGCTGGCTTAAACAGAAATGACTGTCCCATGGGGCCTTCAGAACTGAGGCAGGACAGTACCTGCCATTTAAGCAAGGTGAGGAGGCGTCCTGGATGCCCAGGTGTGGTCTGGCCATGCTGCTGCACAGCCTTCTGCCTTCGCACCCTCTGGCGGGCAGCCCAACCACGATGCCCTTCCCAGGTGTTGCTGCGTCCCACCTGCCTGTCCTCTCACCTCGTCACGGAAGGACGTGGGGCTGGCCATGTCGTTGCCAGGGGTCACCTGAGGATGACCCAGTGACCTACACGGTGCCTTCTCACAGTGCAGTCTCTGAGAGCCACAGCAACCCAGGAGAAGTTTGTAGAAGTGCAGGTTCCTGGCCGGGCACAGCGGCTCACGCCTGTAATCCTGGCACTCTGGGAGGCTGAGGCAGGAGGACTGCTTGAGCCCAGGAGTTGGAGGCTGCAGTGAGCTACGATGACAACCCTGCACTCCAGCCTGGGCAACAGAGTAAGATCCTATCTCGAAACCAAAACGAAACCAAAGATGGGGTTCCCGGACCCCATCCCAAACTGCCTGAATTGCTCTGAGGGCTGGTCCCAGGAAGATTTAACAATCTGGAGACTGCAGATTTTAACAGTCTCCTTAGGTGACTTTCAGGCAGGCTGAAGTGTGAGAAAGGAAAGGATGCCATGAAGTAGCAAAACAGCCAGCCTGCATGTCCCAGAGAGGTCCCAGCACGTCACAGAGCCAGCCACGTTTGCTGAAGGCGGGCTCCAGGCTCAGCCCTCCCTTGCATGGCCTGCTGAGAGACCCGTATGACACGCTGGTGCCACTGCCCCCATTTTACAGATGAGAAAACAGAGGCCCAGAGCATTGAAGTGCCTGGCTAGAAGGCGGGAACACCACGTCACCCTGCCCTCCTGACAGCGCCCCTCCTTCCAAATGGCTCCACCTGGGGTTCAGAAAATTCCACCTCATTAAATACAGGTGGGGGAAACTGTTTCCAGCCTGGAAGAGGGCGTATGGCTGCACCCATCTTGCTGGATGGTGAAAGAGCACAGCTTTTTTTCCTTTTCTTTTCCTCCTTTTTTTTTTTTTGCTGAGTCCTGGATTGAGAGGAAAGTCCATGGAGGTTGTTGGCATGAGCTGGGGAGGCACAGTGGGACCCCTGCTCCAAGGGAAGAATGGATGGGCCAGAGAGCGGGGAGCACGGAGAGGCCCAGCAAGGGCAAGGCTGGCGTCCTGCGCGGGACTCTCCTCCAGGAGGCGCAAAGCCCTTGGCAGCTCGTCTGCCAACTCTGGGTCTTCGCTGAGCTCTGACACGCGACTGCCCGGTGGGGTCCAGACCCAGAAACGCCCCCAGAAACCTGTGCCCGGCTCTCCCGGACCTGTGTCGAGGGGAGCCTGGGGTGGCACTGGGGGCTTTGGGCTGGGTCCAGAGATCTGCCTGTGACTGCCCGTTTGGCCCCTTGCTGTGTGAGTGGGAGTCACCCCCGGCACTCCCTGAGCCTCAGTGTTACCCGTGTCGTGTTGGGTTGGAACTAGTTGCTTTCTAAGCATTTTCTAGTTCTAGAACTTAAGGTCTTAACCTCCACGCCTGACACAGGGCAGGCACCCAGTAAACGCGGTGAGACTAACTGTGTTCGCTTTCACACGCGGCCTCTCCTCTCCTCTCCTCTCCTCTGCCTCTGCCTCTGCCTCTGCCTCTGCCTCTGCCTCTGCCTCTGCCTCTGCGCGAGCTGCGGGTGGCGAGGTGCTCGGCCCCTCCTCCCACTCGATCCAGCGGCAGACCCCGCCCTGGCACGCGCCTTCTCCAGCTCCTGCCTGCTGCACGGTTCGACCCTCTGTCTCCCAGGTACACCACCTGGCTGACTTCACCGCCTCTCCCCGCCCCTCCCGCCCTCCTGCCACCTGCAGTCCTGTCCCCTCCAAGCCAGCACCTGCAGTACGGAAAGAGGGGTCTTCCCAAGACATAACTGGAGCTACGTCCCTCCTCCCAAACCTTGCCCTGCACTCCTGCCTTTGGCTCTGAACCACCTTCCCATCGTTCTCTCCAAAGCCTGGCCCGAGGGGCTTCACAGGCCTCCCTGAGGGGGCTGGGAAGAGCAGGTGGGAGGAGGCCAATCCACTGGTCACTCGACAGCGGGAGAAACGAGGTGGACTGGCCCCGACGCGTCAATAGCCCCACCCTGAATGCAGCAAGTGCCACAAAGCCAGAACCGACCAGGGAGGTCAGTGGGGGACAGGTGCAGGGAGGGTCTCTGTCGCCCTGGCTGACCTGAAGACAGCCTCGGCTCAGATCAGCGGGAAGAGCAGCCGCTGGGGAGGAACCCTGTCTGTCGTGGCTGCTCTGCCGGCCGGCCGCGTGGCCAAGGGAGTCCTCAACCTCTCTGAACCTCAGTGTCCTCATCTGCAAATGGGGTGGGTGCTGGTGGGATTCCACAGATGCAGCGTGAAGGAGCAGCGTTGCCTTGGAGTGCTTTGCGAGTCCTGGGGGCTGTGACCCGCGTTAGCGAGGAGGGCGGGCTGCCAGCCAGAGCCTGCGATCTCCGAATCCTTCCACCGTCCGCTGCTCCCAGCACTGGCCTGCCGCTGAGGCTGCCTGCGCTTCCGATTTTGGCTCTGAGACGAGTATCGATCTGGGGTGTGCTTAGCAGGGATGGATGAGTGGACACCCAACCATTCTCCAAACTGGATCTCGGGCTCTTAATGGTTCATTGGCAGGCTGCAAATGGTACTTACGTCCCCGTGCCTCCAGGACGCTGGGGGAAGAATGCAGCCTCCTCGGCACTTTGGAACACGAGGCTGGGATGCCTCCTGTTTGCTAAACTTTGGGCTGGCTGCGTGTAAACAGGATGCTGCAGCGTTGGGGATGGGGCCTGTCCTCGTCCCTCTTCAGACGGGTGTGAAGTTCCGTTTCCCTCTTGGTAAACTGGAAGGAAGCCTGGGTTGGGAAATGTCACTGGGGTCTGGACATTCCCTCCAGCTGCTGTGTGAGTTCTCCAGGTGCTGGCTTCCCGCCTGTGACATGGAGACTTGCTCAGAAGCAAGCAACGGCTGGCATGAAGCTTCCAGGCTTGTTGTTGGACTCTGCAAATCAAATAAAAATTGCATGGGGCCATCTATATACTTTTAGGCTCCCAGATGGGGGATGAGGAGATGTCCATTAGCTCCAAGTTCACCCCACGACAGCTGGCTCTGGGCATCTGGATCTCAAAGATGCTCCTTTCCTCTCTTCTGTCCTTGGTACCCAGGACAGGCCCAGCACATTGTGGGTGCTCAGAGAAGTATTCACTGGGGACACGAGGGCACTAGCACAATGACAAAGATCAGATCATCCGGCCCATCCTACAAAGAAAATTCACGAGAGGGAAGTATCCCAAATAGCCCCCGCCTTGTTTGTAGGTGACTACTGCCCCGTGATCCCTGTGAGAGCAGGGACAATGGTCTGGAATTACATTTTAATTTAACAAATTAATTACTTATTAATCATTAATAAATTAAATTGCTCTAGTTCCACCTCCATAAACATCTATTAGAGTGAGCTGAGCCTGTAATGGCTCCATACTAGAAGAGAGTCAGCAACCCAACGTTCTCCACCTTAGGGATGCAACTGTACCCACAGCCTGGGACAATTCCCTTTCGTCACTTCCCCCGTCTGCCTCACCGGATCTCAGTCCTTCCGGACCTGAGCACGGCACACAGACTTCTGCTCCTGACAGCCTCGTAGCAGTGGGATCGTCAAGGGCAAATCGGCCTGCCCATCCCTGCCCGGCGCACCCCTCGCACCCCTCCTCCGCCCAGCCGCGCCTGCGTTCCTGCCGCAGGAGAGCCTCGGCCGCTGCGGGGCGGGGCGGGGGCGTGCGGCGCCGCGCTGGCCCTCGTGTCCGCACAGCTCCCCCACACCATTGCCCGCTCGCTGGTGTGGCCGTTAATGGGGCAGACAAACCTCTGAAATCTCGGCGGCTTGGCATATAAAGGGTATTATTTCCTGCTCACGCAAAACTCTTCTGCATTTGGTGACTCGGGGACCTCCTGGTTCTGTCATCTCAACTTAAGGCCCTGCAAGTGTGTCTACAGCAGGTGGGAGAGGTGGAGGAAGTACTTTGGCTCTTATCTGCGTCAGCGTAGAAATGACACGCGTCCTCTTGGCTCATAGTCCACCGGCCAGCGCTAGTCAGGGGGCCGAGCTCCGGGCAGGGGAGGCCGGAGGAGCAGGGCAGGGCCCTGTGTCTGCAGCGCCGTCCCCGCAGCTCTGTCCTTCCTGCTCTGTCCCCGCCGCTCTGTCCCCGCAGCGCCTTCCCTGCAGCGTTGTCCCCGCCGCCGCCGCCGGCTCGCCCGCCTGCAGAGGGCACTTCAGACCACTCCGGCCTCCGCAGCCGCGCGAGCCAGGCACTGCTCGAGGGGCTGTCGCCGCTTCCCGGGGCCCTTCCCATCACGGCAGGAGGGCAGAACCTAAACTACTGACTGCAGTTAGCAGATGAGGACACCGAGGCACAGCGTGGTCAGCTTCCTGCCCAAGCTAACACGGCCACCACGGGGCAAAGCCAGGACTCAACAGGGGTCCTCACTGTAGCCCAGACGACCTGTGGGCACAGACAAAGGGGACTTCGACGCAAGGGAAAGGCGAGACCTGAAAATACGAGGCAGCGTGGTGGAAAGAGAGGAGTGGGAAGAGAGGAGCGGGAAGGGCGGGACCAGCCGGCAGCAGCCAGAGGAAGGCGCGTCCGTCTGCGCCGGCTGCTGGGGAGAAAGTGCTGGAGTGCGGACACAGATGCTGCCACGGGCAGAGGTGATGAAAGGAGATGTCTCCTAAACGTGGCCCAGCTTACTGGCTGGCTCTCACGAAAGTCCCTTGGCCACTCAGAAGAGTCATTTGGATTTGCCTGATCTGAGAGAAATGAGGGCTGTCTCTCCGTGCTCTCAGGTTGTTTTTGAAATGAGCAGTTTCTCCACCCTACTGAGAAAGCTTTATTCAGAATTCTGTTTTTCCCCATCAACTTCTTTCTTGATCTAGTTGAATCCCAGAGGAGATAATAAGTATATGGATGCCAAATAAAAGGAAAGAAATAAAAATAACCTCAGTTTTCAATAAACTACTTCTAACAAATGGGTTTTGAGATTGTTAACAGGTCTTTGTCTGCTCTTGCAAACCTATAAGAGGCTCTGTTCTGAATACAATTACCAAAACTTGGAGCAGTCCTCTGATATGGTGCTAGCCTTGGCAGATACCTGCGGGCCCAGGCCTGTGTGAGAGGCAGGAGAGGCAGGTCCGTTGGGCAGCTCTCCTGAGAGACTCAAGAAGGACCCTTTGGTCCCTGGGCAGCTCTCACCTTGAGGTTTGCCTTTCTACTGACTCCACATCGGCCTCCCTGGCCCCAGCATGGCATGTGCCCTAGTTCCCCTCACTTGTCTTTCCTGGGACAATCTACAGGGGCACCTGTTTTATCAAATTTCTCACTCATAACATAAAAAGTAGGTCACCGATTTGTCTCCTGGAACCTGAAGCCTTGAACGTCAAGACTTTTCAGGTTGTGTTACATCAGGGAGTGGGTGGCAGCCACAGCTGGGCCTGTGGAAACCTGGGGGACAGGACTTTGGTCCTGGGGCCACAAGTGCTGGCTGCACGGGTGAGGGGAGTTGCAGAAGCCCCCCTGGAAAAGCTTCTCTGCCACTTTGATCACATCACACCTTGCGTAAGTCCCCACGGCTCCCTGCCACCTTCAGGATGGAGTTGAGCAAACCGCCCTCGTGGGCTTCTGAGGCCCGTGGTGTCCTGGTCTCTACTGATACCCGTCTGTCCCATCTCCCGTCACACCAATGTCCCTCGAGTGCTCCAGGGTGCTGACTTTCTTCTAGTTGCTTCCATGTACCGTGCTGCTTCCCGCCTGATGGCTTTTGCTCCCAGGGGCCTGCTGTCAGGCACACCTTCCTCTCACTCCCTTTCTGTTTCTCACACACACACACGTGCACATACACATGCACGCACGTGCACACACATGCACATACCCACATGCACATACATGCACATGCGTGTACATGAGCACATGCATACACACATGCACACACACCTGCAAACACACGTGCATGCACACATGCACATACATGCACATGCACATATGCACATGCATGCACATGCGCACACGTGCAATGCATGCACACACATGCACACATACACATATGTACACACGTGCAGACACATACACACATGCACACATGCACATGCATGCACACAGTGCAGATGCTCATACACACACGTGCACATGCACATGCACGTGCACACACCCACACACACACATCACTATAGACTGTTCATGTTCCTTCAATGTGTATATAAAGGAATACTGACCCCTACGGTGACGGTACAGGAAGGTGGGGCCTCTGGGACGGAGCCCTCAGCAATGGGGTTAGTGGCCGTGTGACAGGGCACCAGAGAGCTTCCTTGCCCCCCTACCACGTGAGGACGCCCCAGGGAGACAGCCATCTGTGAACCCGGAAGCAGGGCCTTGCCAGACACCGACTTTACCAGCACCTTGACCTTGAACTTCCCACCCTCCAAACTGTGAGAAAAACATTTCTGTTGTTTCCAAGCTGTCAAGTCTACGGTATTTTGTCATATTAGCCCGAACAGACTAAGACACACATATGCAAGCACGTGTACACGGGCGCTGTACTCCAGGATGCCTTCTACTCGTTGCCTAAGATCAATCTCCAGCTCTGGATGTCTCGGAGGCCTCTCTCACTGTCCCCAGGCTGAGGTGAGGGACCTTTGTCAGTCCTGCCTGTTTCCCTCCCACACGGGCCAGCAAGCTCTGCGTGGGGGGAGCGGGTCTCATTCATCTGTGTCTCCCCCCCCCTCCCCGCCCAGGGGTCTTGGCCCCGAGAAGGGACACAGCACGCAGGAGAATGGTCCGGCGGAAACCAGAAGCCACCCGTCGGCTCCCGCGTTAGACCCCATCTCCGCTTCCATCACGCGAGTCAGCACAAAGGCAGGGCCGGCCCCGGCAGCTCTCAGTGGGCAGACCACTGCGCCCCACACTCAGCCGGCGGAAGGACACCCCTGTGTGGGACAGAGAGCGTAAGGAAAAGGCCAGAAGGGCAGAGGCCGAGACACATTCTTTTCTGATTTATTTTTTTTGAAAAGATACAATAGCATCAAAGAAAAAAATCACAGGAAGACACAAAACTGTTTTCATTCTCTGTCTTTTCTTCTCATTGTCCACATTTATCCATAGTTTTATGGAGTTGTAATCAGAGTGCTGACTAACTTGGTGTCCCTCCCTAATGAGAATGTGTTCCCAGTGCCAGCCTTCGGCTCGGTCCCGAGTGGGCACAGGGCGCTTCCCTCGGAGCCCAAGGCCGTGCCTTTCCTGAAACCCTTGGGGCCAGATGCTTGGGCTCCGGCCTGTTCCAGGCCCCACACCGATCTTTGCCCCTTGACTCCGACCCGTCACCCCCCAGCACCACTCCACACACACCTCCTCTGTTCCCAAGGGGCAGGGACTGGCATCTATGCAGTGCCGATTACATGCTAGCATCTTCTGCAGGGAAGCCATTTAAGGCTACGCAGCCTGCAAGGCAAGCACCATGTCCTGAGCCCTACGGAAGTGGACACTGAGGCTCAGGAGGGAGGCAGCTGGCCACCAACCCGCCCTCCGACTCGGGCCTGGGACCTTGACAGCTACTGCTCTGGCCACCTGCCTGGTACACCAGGTCTCGCCCAACACACACGGGGCTGCCAGACAGCGGGTGCCCAGCCCCGCTAGGGCCCTGCCACCCAGGGCTGGGGCTGGGCTCCCTGGGGGCAGGGGGAGTCCTGGCCGGGACCACAGACGCCAGACCACCAGAGCGCTTCTGCTGACAGCTGTGGGCTCTTTGCAGGTTTCTTGCCCTCTCTGTCTCAGGTTCCCTGTCTGTGAGATGGGATCTACCTCGTGGGGGTGTTGGGAGGGTTCAGTGAGCTGGTCAAAGCCCTCACACAGTGATGGGTAGCAAGCACTGTGTAATTGCCATTGTTATGATTATTGTCACCATTGTCACCGTCTCTGGCTGATGTGCAGGCTCTAGGCTGAGTATGCTCGCCCTAATTCACTGGAATGAACTGAGTCTTTGTTGCAGGGGTGGTGAGTCTTCGCCAGGCACGGGTGAAGGTAGGTGGCATTTATTGTTTATTGTGGCCATACCGTGTGCCAAGCTCTGTATGTCCATCATGTCTACTCCTAACAACGGCCCTGCAAAAGAGGTTACTATTCCCACCAGTGTCAGTTCAGGACCCCATGGCCGGCCAGAGGCAGAGCCGGTTATCCCACGGGGGCCGACTGGGTGCCGGCCCCCGCTCCCTCTGCCACCTCCATGTTGTCACTGGACGGTGCCGCGCGCTGTGGGTGGAGCCAGAGGGCTCTGCCGGCCCCTTCTTGGGGGCTCGGTGGCAGTTCGGCTCTTGCCCGATGGCAGGACACCCCCTCAGCAAGCAGCAGCCGCCCAGGGCAGACCATGTGGCTTGATTTTCCAGACCGTCACAGCCTAGAGGGGCCGGAAAGGCCAGAACCCTGTGCCCTGGGTCTTTCCCAGTGGGACCCTGTGTCCTCGGCACAGGTGCCAGTCACCGTGATGGCCACAGCACCCCTTCCTAGGTCTCTGGAAAGTTCTCTAGGGGAAGCTGGAGGTAAGAGGCTTTCTTCTCCCTTCCTTCCCCCTTATTTTCCACCAAATACGTCTGAGCCCTGCTTGGGGCCAGGCCCCCAGAAGCAGGAAGGGTGTAGGAGCGAAGCAAGAAGATGCTGCCCCCTCTAACAGGAGAAGGGAGAGAACAAGTGAGCCAGCGCTAACTTGGGAAAGACACAGACTGCGGAGAGACAGGCAGGGTGGCTTTTAAAGCGCAGTCAGGGATGGCCACTCTGAGAAGGTGTGGTTTGAGCTGAATAAAGAGGAAGCCTGGGAAGAGTGTCCCAGGCACCCAAGTGTGAAGGCCCTGGGGGCGGGGAGGAAGGAGAGGAGCCTGTGGCTGGAGCTGGGGGAAGCTGGGGAAGAGGAGAAAGGGAATGTGGAGGTGGGTGGTTCCTGTGGGGAGTTCAGGTGACGCTCCAAGTGCCGACCCCTCAGGTACGTTCTGAGACCCACTGTGCGCTGCCGGCATGCGCCACCCTGCCCCCAGGGTCCCTGAGTTCATGCTCTCCCCAGCCCTTAGCTGCTAAGACCAGACCACCAGAGTTGTCCTCAACTCTTCCCTCACCTTCCCCATCCATCGTCTTATCCACATCCCCATCCAGAAGTTTCTCAAATCCCATTCCTTCTTATCCAGCCCTGGGCCTTTACTTTGGCTCAGCGTCCCCTGTTTTGTGTGATGCTGCTGTAGCCACCTCTCCAGCTGTCTCCAGCTGTCTCTGCTCCCCTGGAATCCACCCTTCCCAACGGCCTCAAATGAAAATCTCACTGTGTCACTCTCCACCTACAAAACCTTCCCTGGCTCCCAGTGGTCTATGCTGTGCTGCCCAATACAGTAGCCACGAGCCACAGGTGGCTGTTTAAATGTGAATTAATTCAAGTTAAACAAAATTTAAAGTGCATTTCCTTAGTCACATGAGCCACATCTCAGGGGCTCCTTAGGGGCTACCATATTGGATGGCACAGATACAATGGAAAAAGCCTTTTGTGTTGACCCCACAGATAGTTCTGCAAGTCTGGGCCACAGTTCGTGGCCATCAGCTCTTTTTCAACATCAGGCCAATGGAAGGGCTGCCCAGCAGTTTGCAGACATGTCTGGAGCCCGTCCTTCATGCAGGACCTGCGCCAGCCTGTCCGCAGAGAGCTTCACGTCCAGCATGGAGCGTGGACATACAGAGAAAACACAAAAAGCCCAGACTACGGCATTTCACAGGATGGGGTGTGCTGGGTGGTCTTGCCGGGTCCCAGATCACCTTCCTGCTGCAGAGGTTAGCACACCTTAGGCTGGGGTGGACGCTGGGCCTGTCTGGTCCTCAGTTCACTTTACCAGCAACAGTACTGAGGCTCAGGGAGTCCAGGGAGGCCAGACACAGAGCTCAGAATTGGGGCCTGGAGCTTGGTTCTCTGTCCTTCATCCGACCTCACTGTCTCCTCCCCCCTCAACCCCCATCCCAGACAAACTACACAGCCGTCACCACAAACTGAGTCCTAACATTTGCCACCAGCTCTGCTGCTGCTACAGGAGTCCAGGCCAGGGTCTTCTCTCACTGCAACATTTCAATGCCTCCCGGCGGCTCCTCCACTGGTCCTCAGGAAGCCAATAGGATCTTTCCAGAATGACATTCTGATCAGGTCACCTTCTTGCTTCATAACTCTCAACGGCTCCCTATTGCTTTTTTCTTCTTATTTAAACTTCTATTTTGAAATAATTGTACATTTGCATGCAATTAAAGGAAATCAGAGAGGCCCCTTGTACCTTTCACCCTGGTTTCCCAGGGTGGCAACATCTTGAATCAAGATGGCAACATCTTGAATCACTGTTAACTGTCGCTTTTAAGATAAAGATTGAGATGAGGGTGTTATGGCTTTGGCCTGGAGTCAGAGAGACCTGGGCTTAAATCCCAGCTTCATCACAGATTGAGTGAACTTGGCAAATTATTTTGCCTGAGTCTCAGGTTCTTTGAGTATAAAATGTATGGTAAAGGCATGTACCTCAAAGAGTACCCTGAGGCTTAAATGAGATAATACTTATAAAATGCTCAAAACAGAGACTGAAATATTGACTGGCACTCAAGAAATGGTAAATGGCCCGGAATATTCTAGCCTCTGCCTATCTCTTCCAGTCCACAATCCCCTTTGCTCTCTCTGCTCCAGCCACACTGACTTCTTCCTGATTCTTCCTTTTGTCCTGCTCCTTCTCCACCCCAGGACCTTTGCACATGCTGTTCCCTTTTTTCCTCTTTCCCTTTTCCTGGATGATTCTTAACACATTGTTAACCCCACTTATCCTCTAGTCTTCGGCCCAAGTGTTCCTTCATCAGAGAAGCCTTTTGGACCACACAGACCTGCTCATGTTCCTTGACACTAAATGTGCTGGCCATATTTAATTTTCTCTTATAAATACTTATTTCAGGATGTAAATACATACAAATTTGTGTTTTTACTAATTATTATCTCCTCCACCAGACTATGAGCTCATGAACGTCACTACAATGTTGTTTTGCTCATCAGAGTATCCCTAGAAGTTAGCAGAGGGCCTGGCATTGAGGAGAGACCGGTAAGTATTTCTAACCCAAATCAATGAGCAGACAGCAGGGGTGGGGGAGAAAGCCATGATGAATATGACAGTGAAGACTCCATTAGCAAACATCACTGAGTGCTCATGACGTGCCACACGGCACGCCCGGCATTCTGCCTGCATTATCTCATTTAATTTGCAAACACTGAAAATAGCCCCCATCATTCTTTGTCCAGTTTTGTATTTTTCCTTACCTTTCTGTCCCTGCCTGACACATGTTTATTTAGTGTCTAATTTCCTTGCTGATAGGAACTTCATGAACTCAGAAATTGTGTCTTTTTCCCATTTTCCCCTTCTATGTCCCTAGAGCCTAGAACAGTCCTGGCACATAGTAGGCACTCAATGAATATCTGTGGAATGAATAAACACATAAGTAAATGGATTACCCCAAGGAACTTAGGGGGGAGATACAATTATTACCCCATCCACATTTTAAACACGAGGAGACTGAAGCTTACAGAGATTAAATACCTGGTCCAGGTATGTGCCAGAGCTGGGGCTCGAACCTGGGCCTTTGACCTCAAAGACCATAATTTTAATTGTGATGCTGTCCTGGTTTGGGTTCCCCCAGAAATGAACCCCGAGAAAAGGGTTCAGGTGCAAGTAGTTTACACAGGAGTCGATTCCAGGAAGTATTGGTGGGCAGGAGGGGAAAGCGAGGCAGAGAGGGAAAGGCCAACAGAGGGGCCTCGGCAGCAACCGACCATCATGGGCAGCCGGAGCTCGATCCCACCAGTCTCCCTGGAGCCTCTGAGCTACCCTGCCTGAGAGTGAGAGGCTGGGGACTCACACGACGATTCACACCAGTCCCTTGTCGCGGGCGGCTCACAGTGGGCACGACTGTCCGGTGGGCCGGCTCGCCTGGCGTGTAGGCTGACGGTGCTCACAGGCAGGTAGAAGTTCTCAGGCCAGGAGTCGCACGTGCTTGCCAGGGGTCCAGACAGGCACCGCCAGCACCTTTCTGGATGCCACACGGAGTCTCCCCATCAAAAGCATGCTACATCTTCTCCAAAGATGACACTGAAAAGCAAACATTTATGGGAGAAAGGCCCTCCTCCTCCCCTGGACCGGCCGCCCTCCTCACTCACACTTTCTTCCTCTCACTTCTTGGCATCCTAACATCTTGGGGTCTGGCTTAAATCCCATCCTGAAATCCCTGGCTCCAGGCTGGCGGAAGCCCCGGAGAATATGTGCTTCACCTTCCCCTCAGCAAAGAGGACAAGTCTAAGCTCTACGGGAAAGTCATGCCTTTGGGGGTAGCAGTCTGACCTTGGGGTGCCCTATTCAGCCCTTTCTAGTCCCGCAGAACGCACCTGGTCCTCGTGGTGTATCACGGTCCATGCGCTGAGCTGAAAACTCCTCTCCAACTCTGGGGTTCTCTGCAGTTTCCTGACGTGACAAGGTTTCCCGTCTACAACTGCACTAGCCGTTCCAGCAGCTGTCCTAGCACATCTTAATCCAGGGCTGATTCGAGTCCCCAGTGTGCCCATCCAAATACTTGACTTGCAAGTTGGATGAAGGCCCCCACCCGAACTTGAGGGGTTGCACCCCTAGAACCACAGGCAGGACAGGCTCTTTGTCCTTGTTTAATCTCATCTAAATAAATACAGTCCCACGGTGAAATCAGTCTGTAAGGCATCCACGAGCTCACAGTTGTCCCACTCTGCCACCCTGGCCTACGTGCAGACCGACAGTCATTGTCTTCTGCAGCTAAGAGCAGTCAGAGGCAATTCCCTGTCTCTACCTCCTCCGCCCCACCTCTACCCGTGCCTACCTTCTCTTATTGCAGAGTGCAACTAAAACGGCCCCGTTTTGCTCTCCTGGGCATTTGGGTTTGGTGCAAACCCGAGCTTGTGTGTGAGCCTGTCCTCTCTCCCCGTCCCCTTCCACCTCCCAGCGAGGGCAAGGCGCGGCACACACCCGCGTTTCGCTCCTGCGCACTGGGGCCCAGGCACAGGATGCCCCGCACGGCCCGAGACCCGAGGCTGCTCTCCTCCTTCCTGCCTCTCTCCCAGCACCTCTCTTCACACCCTTTGACCGTCTCCCCGGCCTCCGGCCCCGGCCCCGGCCCCGCCCCGCCCCGCCCCGGCTGCGCCCCCCCCCCCAGTCCTCTCAGGAGAGTCCCTGCTGCGTCTCCTTTCTAGACCAGAGCCTTTGCTGGCGCTGGGCCTGTGTTCCGCAGCTGCAAATGGGATAGGAAATGACCCGAGGTCAGGCTCCCCAGAAGCAGAGACTGGTTGGGGACCCTTGTGCGTGGCGTTTGCGGGCGTTCTTGGGGGCAGCCTGCAGGGTAAGGAGGCAGGTGGTGCAGGGACGCGGGGAGAGAAGCCCTGGCCCTCTGGGGAGCACGGGGCGTGAAGGGCACTGCAAGGGCGTTGCCGCCTAGCGGTCCCCTCAGCCAAGGACGACATCCCCCGGAGAAGGGTGCAGGTGTGAGAGGCCAGCGCCCGCAGAGCTAAGGGCGGGGGTACCTGCCGGGTGGTGGGCTGGCATCTGCCCACACGCCTGCCGCGCAGAGCTGCTGGGGCTGGACCCGGTCAGTGTACTTAAAATTCTAAGAATAGCATTGACACCCAACACAGTTCAGCAATTGTTTCCGTCGCTTTTACCCTTTCTTCAAAGCCCAGCTAACATCCCGCCTCTGAAGTCTTCCTCGCTGGCTGTCTAGAGAATGAATCATTCCTCCCGGGCTACCTCGGCACTTCGTGTTTTTGCCCTTTTCATTTAAGTCTTAAAACTACGAGTAAAGCATGGAAAGATTGCTCTAACAGGGCCTGAACTGTTTAGGATAGAACACCCTTCTCTCTGCCCCGCGTTCTCCCGGGAGGAAAACCTGCTCAGTCTCTGGTGATGGCACTTCGCACCTTGAGGGACCTTCCTGCCTTGTTTTGGGGAATGGGGTTTTCTTGGCTGCAGGTAGAGCCTCTTAGTGGGAGGCCCCTGGCTTGTAATTCCTGCATGCCTGCTCGAGGAATGTCTGCTTGAGGGTGAGCCGGCCTTTCTAGATCATGTGGGGTGAGTGTCAAATACGCATTTCCAGTCCTCAGACAGTCTCTTTCAGGAGACCTGTGTCAGGCGCAGGCTCTTTGCAGATTCTGGTGACAAGTTCTCTAGGTCGGTTAGGTAAAACTCTAGCGTAGACAATGTTGGTTTAAGGGGAGTTTGCATCGGATGAGCACCTCACTAATCGATTTATTTAGATGTTTCCTTTTGGCTTGACTGGGTTATTTTTCTGTGCATGGGCGCTTACTTTTCCTGTGGCTAACATAGTAATACATGGTTATTATGGGAAATTGGAAAATTTTAAAAGTCACTTTCAATCCCAGCGCATCAAAACCACATTTGAGGGGCTTTCACGGGGCCCTGTGCACACGTTTGCACCATCAGCCCCAGTTTTGTCTGGGATGTTTCCAGCCCCGCCTCTGGCGCAGGGCAACAGAGACTGGCGCTGCTTCCTCTTCTCCCCCTGTGCCCAGGGAAGCCATGCGCACCGGCTCGCCAAGACCCAGCTGCAACCCCAGCTCTCCTTCCTCAACAGCAGAGGGAAGCACCCACTTGCCCCATTGCTTCTGCCACTTCCCTCCCTCAGGAAGCCTTCAGGTCTTAGGAGCCTGCAGGGCCCTATTTTTAGTGGCGTGAGCCTTCTCCCGTGCGTCCAGATTGGTGACGCTTCCCGCTGCCAGATGCTCTTCTGCGTTATCAGAGGAGCCTCCTGTGGCCTCAGCCCTCACATGCTGGTCGCCTCAAATAACCTTGGCCTCAGCCCAGTAATTCTGAACTGCCAATGCCTGCCCATCATCAGATGGGGAAACTGAGGCTCAGCAAGGACAGGTGACTTGTCTAAGTTCCCACACACAGTAGGGACAGAATCAGGCCTTCCCACCTGGCTCTAAACCTTGTCTATCACCTGGCCAACACCCCACCCCTGCCGGCTGCACCCCAGGTGCTCCTCGCACCCCACTCCCACGGAACTCGGCATCTCTGAGGTGGACAGGACCACATTCTGCCAGTGCGGAGACGGCTGTCTGTGTCTGTGTGTAAATAAATGACATCGATCTTCCACCTTCACCCAGAAGTCATAAGCTGCCAGCCACCAGCCAGAAGCTTACCCCAGCTACACTGTATTGGAGCTTTTCAGAGTA
Organism: Mirza zaza; assembly: GCA_008750895.1. Taxonomy (NCBI): domain Eukaryota; kingdom Metazoa; phylum Chordata; class Mammalia; order Primates; family Cheirogaleidae; genus Mirza; species Mirza zaza. Next base: position 27,425 of record VSMD01041452.1, read on the forward strand.
TTAAATTTTTTAAATTAGTTGATGACACTTAAAACTCAAAAGTATTCACATAAAAATCCAGATGTCCAGCTTCTCTTGAAAAAAACAGAAAACTGGCAGCCTCAGCTCTCACCCCTGCTCAGCCCTAGTCAGGCGGAGCCTCGCAGTGGCTGCGTCCGTCCGCGGGGGCCGATGCCACAGTCCCCACCGCTCCTCACAAGGGAGCAACGCAGAGCCAGAGTCGGCTGTCTGTCACCTCGCATACATTGCTTTTTCTTACTGGTAGATTCCAGAGGAGAGAGCCATGGCCAGTCCCTCACTCGGCACTGCCTGGTCCTCATACGCACCTGAGTCTGTGACCTCAAAGCCCTACCAAATCATTTCTGCAAACCCCAGACCTTACACGCAGCAGGTGCTGAAGAATAACTGTAGCTACGACTTCCTGAGCACTTACCCTCGGTGAGGCTGTGGAATTTGTCACCTTTGTTGGGGCCGTGCTGAGGTGAGTTTTGTCACCAAGACTTTTATAGTGTGACTCACTCTTGCTCAGAGTGGCCTCTCCTTATGTGGCATTTCGTGGCTGGTCCTTCTGCCTTTTCAACTTGCTGGCTGGTTACTGAAGGTTTATAGAAGAGGCAGGAAGAGGCGCTGTGGCTGGGCAGGGACTGGCCGAGAGGGGAGGAGGCATTTGCCTGAAGGAACAGAAGAGAAAGGAAGACACAGCACAGTGCTAATGTATATCGGAGGGGCACAGGCCCTGCGAACACAGGTGGTGAAGGCGTGGAAAGGGCGCTTGGGGCGGAGTGTGAAAGTCCTTGCATGGCATCCTGGGCTATGGGGCTTCTGAGGGGACTGGAGAGGTATGAAAGGTTTTAGAGCAGGACTGGGCATGATCCATGTCTGGCTTCGTGGAGGCTAGTATGGCAGCAGAATGGAGGCAGAGAGGATGGCACTGTGAGGACCCAGAAGACAGGGCTGGGGGCCTGAAGGAAGGGCCCTGCAGCAGCAGGAGACAGCAGGCTCCCGGAGGCCGCAGAGGCCGTCGGCGAGGCCTTGGTGATGGGGGAGGGAGGGTGCCTGGAGCTGGCCATCTGGAGGCACTGCAGTGTCATTAACTGGATGAGGATGGTGGGAGGAGATACCGGATGAGGGACATCCATGGGGTGATGTCCTCTGGGCGCCCAGAGAGAGGTCAGGGCCGAGGCAGGAGATGCAGGTGGCACCTGCCAAGCCAAGTGTGGAGCAGTGAGAAGGGAGTGCTCTGGGCCAAGTAAAGCCTGGAGACACCTCCTCTCACACCTGCCGGATTTCCTTGTGTCACTGGCCTCCCAGGTCCCCTCTCTTCCTTCCTAGCCTAAGCCCCCAGCAATGAGCATCCTCTGCAGCATCCCAGAGCTGCAGAGCGCAGGCCATGTCGAATTTTGGCCCTATGAGTGGTGGCAAGGCCCCAGCCACTTCCAGGAAGCAGGTACTCCAGACACTTGGACCTCAGGGTCTCCCGAAGCTCTTCACTCACCAAACCAGGGCCTCCCCGCCCCCACCCCATCTTCTCATCAATTCCTGTGAGCAGTGCATTTGGCTTTTTATAAAGCCAATAAATAAATAAACACGCGGGCATGATTAATTGATGGCATGGAGCAGACCCAGGCGCTGGGAGTCAGGTGGCCTGGCTTCCTGGTGGAGCTCGGCTTTTCAGGGACCTGGGGCCTGCCAAGGAGGGGAAGCCTGCTTTGGGGAGGTGCCTTCGGTGTGTGCCTGGGGTTGTGGACTTTCTCCTTAGGCACAGCCTCTGTCCTGGACTGCTCCAGTCCCCAAGGCCAGGCTGGGGCGTGGGGCCAAGCCAAGCCTTTACCCCTACCCCTCTCCTGGGATCTGGGGCTAAGCCCTCTAGGATTGGCCCAGCCGGTCCCTGTTCCACTGCTGGTCTCCCCACAGGCCCACGCACGCCCCGCAGCCTCTGTGGGCCGTTGGCCGGTCGCAGCGTGCTAGGGAGGCTGGGGAGGCGGGGGCGCCTGGCCCACGGGGAAGACTGGGGCGGGGGCGTCCCGGGCCCGGCCGACTGTGGGGGTGGGGCGGGCGGGGCGAGGGGCTGGTGCTGATGGAGGCACCAGGAGGCCACGCCGGGAGAGGCGGGCGGCCCGGCGGCAGCCCCGGTGGCGCGCGTGGAGAGGGCGCGGGCAGGACGCGCGCTGCGGTCCCGCGGGCGCTCTCCGCGCGGAGTTTGGGGAGGGCCGAGGGGAGCGCGGGGGCGGAGGGAGCGGGAGGAGGAGGCGGGCAGAGCGCAGTGCCGCGGTGCCGAGGCGGCGGCGAGGGAGAGCGGCGGCGGCCGCGGGCGAGGCAGGCGAGCGCGGGGCCGCGGCGGCCGAGGAGCCGTAGCCGCAGCGGGGCCGGGCCGGCCGGGCGCGCACCAGTGGCGGCGGCGGCGGCGGCGGCGGCGGCGGCGGCGGCGGCATCTCGCTGGCGGAGCCGGCCAGGTGAGGCAGGGGCGGCCGGCCCGGGGCTCTGGGCCTCTTCCCCTCTCGCGCGGTCTCGCATCGCCGTCCCTGCTGGCCGCTTTTCCGCGGGTGCTCGCTCCGGAGACCCTCGCCGGGCCAGAGCCCGAGCCGAGCTGGAGCGCGTCCTGGGTCCCCTCGCCCGCAGAGGCGGCCGCCTTGTCAGCGGTGACCTTGAGCGGGCGGGCGCCCGCGGACCTGGCGCCTGCGGGCGCGGGAAGGGGGCGCGCCTCGCGCCCGCCGCGCAAACTTTCCGGGCTCCGAGCAGCTCCGGAGCCGGGGGGCGTCCAGGGCACTAGAACCCCCAATTCCCTCTTCCCCAGCTGGCTCCGACTCCTCCACCTGGCGTCTCTTCAGTACTGAGGTCCCCACTTTCTCCTGGCTCTGGTTCCTGCAGGCGGAGGACCTATTCAGAGCTGTGGATGTTGACCCTAGGCTGCGGACTTCTCCCCTCCCCAAGGTGGTTTCCAGCTCCTAAGAGCGGAGATCCGGGAGCACCCTCTACCAAGTGCTCTCTGCATCTCTGGCCTCCCCTTTACCTGGCGCCCCCGCCCTCCCCGACAGCCCTCCAGGAGCAGGTGCGTGTCCCCTACCTGGTGACCCAGAGCTCCCGGAAGCCTCACAATCAATAGGGCCTCAGACCTGGCAGCGAGATTTTTCAGCTGGGGCAAAGGCTCGTTGGGAAAGCGGCTCGGGCAGGCAGGCCCTCGTGGTGGACCGATGCGCTCCTGCACGCTGGGATTCACTGAGGGCCTTGTCATCCCCCTGCCCTGTGGCCTCAGAAGAAGGGATAACTGGCCTTCTGGGATCTCCTAGCTCTAGAAACACAGCCTCTGAGAACTAGCCTTGCAAAGGGAATATGAGGCCCAGAGAGGGTGAGCCCTACTCAAGGTCACACAGCAGGGGGAGGAGTGAGAACTAAGCTTCCTTATAATGAGTTAGAGTGGACGGAGAAGACTGCTGTTTGGTTCCTACACCTGAGGGATTGGGGCTCTGGGACACTCTTTTACTAGCTGCGTGATCCCTGACAACTCACTTCCCCTTCCTGACTCAGTTTCGCCATGTGTAAAATAGGGGTAGCTACCTCATAGGGCTGTTCTGATGGCTGAATGAGTTAATATTCTTAAAGTTCTTACTAGCATCGTGCCTAGTGCATGGTCTGTGTCCAAAACATTTTGGCTACCACCTTATAAAATTTCCTTTCTGGTCCTGGAAGGGAAGACAAAGAGTGTTAATGATCCCCATTCTCTTCCTTCTGCTTCTGGGACCCAGATTTAGGTTGAGTTCTTCCTGGTGGCTACGTGGGCTGGTGGGGGCAGCACCTGCTGGAACCCTGAGCACAGGTACCTTTCTATATAATGTTTGTTGGTGACAAATGTCCCTGCACTCTCAGGGGTCTACTGGACCCACTGAGTGGGCTCACACTAAGCTGTGGTTTCCTGCTGCTGCCATGGAGAAGCCAATACCTGATTTCTAGCTGGGAAATGAAGACAGGGCCCTTCTGCAGCCCCAGGGAGAGACTCCCTCTGCACATAGGCTGGTGGGAGCGTCATCTTCACCTCCCCCATCTGACTCACTCTTCTCCCTACTTCCGTAAGACGTCATTCCTTCCCCTAGAGATACTACTGGCAGCAGAAAAGATGGTGGAGGGGTGGAGTGGGGCTCATTCATTCATTCACTCACCAAGCCTTGATTCTTGCCCTCTCTGAGTCAAGAGGTACTTGGAAACACAGAGAGATCAACCATAGCTATCAGTAGCAAAGCTCTTACCAGGTGCCAGGCACTTACTATGCACTAGAGACATATTCATTCATTTGGCAAATTTTTATTAGGTACCTAATATGTGCTAAGCACTGTTTGATGTGCCAGGGACGCATGGATAAATAAAACAGATCTGTTCCCAGCATCTAGGATGGCTATATAATTTGTCATCCAAACTGAGACACCTTTGAGAGCGAGAGAGGGCACTACTAATAACACCAGGACCACAGGCATAAACCAGGGTGGTTCAGCCAAACTGAGCTGCATGGCCACCCTGCAGCTTCATGGAATTTATAAACCAATGTCTGGGGAGAACTAATATATTTTAATCAATAACTTTTTGCCAAGCTCTGTAGTAAGCACTTTGGGGCACCATCTGATTTAATCCTCACAGTGCTATGAAGTTGGTGTCACCATCTGCATGTGGATTGTCAGTGGTGGGGCTGGGACCACCTCCACTACTGACCTGCTGGGCTACACTGCCTCCCCTGAGATGGGTGAGACCCAGAGTGCAGGGTGCCCACACCCTTCTCAAAGAGGCCCACAGATGACTGTTAGGCAGTAGCACAAACGATGCAATGGCTGTGCAGTGTGGACAGACAGGGAGACAGATTCTGCCTAGAAAAATCAGAGGCTGCTTCTTGGAGTAGGGGTCCTCTAAGTTGGACCTTGAAACATGAGTTAGGAGTTTGATAGATTGTGGAGGTTGGGGGGAGGACATTCCAGGCCCCGATTGCTAAGGTTTGGAGGTGTGGGGCTGTGTGGACTGTTTAGGGAGATCACTCTCAAAACAGGTCCACACCCAGTTGCGACGGGACAAGAGTTAGGTCTTGCAGGAGCCAGCAGAGACTGAGTCTAAACCTGGTGCTGTGGCACACGATAGGTTCGGAATTTAAGAAGGATGTTCTGAAGATTTGACTATTCCGTAGGTGGGAAGTAGACAGAGAATTTGTTGTGCAGGATTTCTTTGACAAGAATTTTCTATAACCCAGTTTATACTATGGACTGTCTGCAAGGTCATGGAAATCATTTTGCTACACAGAATCACTGCAGAAGGGTTTCACCAGCATTTGTAACAGCAGAAACAGTTTCACCAAGGAAACTGATTGCCAATGAGAGAACTATTAATGTACTTGAGAGAGTTTTTAGTAGCATCATTTGCAAATAAGAAATATGCTCATTATAAATTAAATCTTTTCTTTTTGTTAAATCATGTGCAAGAAACTCTAACTTCCTCCTCTCTTCCCTCCTTTTCATGTCTCCTCTGTTGCCATATGAATCTGTTGCAGAGTAATAAACTGCATTTCTTTAGTAATGTCTTACTTCTCAAACTTTCCATTAATTCAGACCGGCCTCCTTTCCTTCCTCCTCAATTAAGTGGAATTATTAAAGCGTTACGATATCTAAAAATTTGAATCTGGTAACAAAAAACGAGGTGAACTATTAGGGCCTTGGGATTGGAAAATCAGGTTAGACAGATTTGGGAAACAGAAAAGAATTGATGGAAAGGAGGAGGGAGGAGGGCGTGGGGCGGCTTTGGGGGCATGTGGCCCATGCTGAGAAGGGCTCCCCACTTGATTGAATGCTCCGCAGTCAACGCATTGCAATTCTTAGTCATCTTTGAGCGGGGGCTCCACATTTTCATTTTGCACTGGGCACCCCAGATCATGTAGCTGATCTTGGCAGGGGGAGAGGAAGAGAGAGATGGGGATAGAAAGAGGTGGAAAGGGGGAGAGCTATGAAAAAGACAGAAAGAAAAGAAATTCACTTTTTAAAGCCTCTGCCATATGCCAGATGCTTTTCCATGTGTATCTATTTTCATCTTCATGGTAATTCTATGAGGTAGGTGGTATTATCTCTGTTTTAAAATGTAGCTTTTATTATTATTGTGGTATGGTGAGAACAGCTCAGGAGATGGCAGTTCCCGGGAGGAGGGGCCCCCACAGCGTGCAGGCTGCACGGGGACGCACCAGGTCGGTCAGGAGGCAGAGGGAGTGAGGGGAAACAGGGTGGCAGGGCAGGAGCAGTTATTGTGGTTTCCAACAGACAGGAGCAGGTGGAGCGGGTTTAGGATTGGCTAGTGGAAGTCATTCCAGCAGGTGCTGGTGCACAGTGGTTGTCCCTAGCTGTCCGGTACCTGGCCCTGGGATGATTAAGGGAGGGGCTGGTGGCCTGGAGGGCAAGAGCTCCATAAACCCTGGCTTGGATGAGGCAAAGTCATAACATGTAGCCAAAATGTTTGTACTCCATAATATCCTGAAATAAAAAAAAAAAAAAAGGAAGCAGTTGGGAATGTGAGCTCCGGACTGGTGGGTTTGCGTATGAAATGCGTGCTCTGGGCGAGTCCTTCCCTGTCTCTAGCCCGGGAGGAGCAGTCCCTCCAGAGTTAGCAAGGCCCGCACGCATGTCAGAGTATCAGATACAGAAACTAGAAAACATGGTTATTACAATCCCCATTTGACAGCTGAGGAAACTGAGACTCAAAGAGATTTCCCTAAACTGCCTAGCCAGATTCACTCAGCTGGAAGGACTGTGCAGGTCAAAAGGTGTGTGCTAATCAAGAGTTCTAGGAAACAGCAGATATTGGGGTGGTACGTAAGTGGCCCCCATAAATAGCATCTCTCTACTACAGTCCTCCAACATTTTGAGGAACAAATGAATGGCAGGTGAGAAGTAAAATATAAAGTTTCTCCCTAATAGAATTGAGGCAAAGTTGGAGGTCATGGCTTTGTGTTAGGGTGAGGGTCCGATGGGGGCCTACTATCTGACCCCCTGGGAAGGAAAACCACATGGAGGTGCTGTCCAGGTAAGGGGGACACCGGGAGGACAAGGTCTCTCCCCACAAGCAGTCCTTCTCCAGGAAGGGGCAGTGAGGGTGCCAGAGCCCAGCAGTGCTCGTGCTGAGGTGTGTGAGCCCTTCCCTCCGCCATACACCGCAGCGTGTCTAGGGCCTGAGGAGAGCAGCCCCCAAGCTTCCATCAGGTTTCCGGAGGCCGCTGTGATCTAAGAAACATGGAGCAGCTCCATGTTACAGAGAAAAGAAGTGATGGGTTACGAGGGGACAATGAACAGGCCCCAGCTGGTCTCGTCACAGAGTGGGGACAGGACTCACTGCTCTTCGGAGAACGAGCATGGAACGGGGAGACAATGCTTTCTCATTCTTTCCAGCTCAAGCGCAGGTGCTACACATATTGTAGCATTGTCATATAATGTCTAGGCAGGATTCTGGGCAGATGGAATGACCTGGTTCCTTATTTTCAAATCAAAAAGTGGCACTTAGGAAAACGACCAGATCTTGCCCTGGGCTCAGCAGGAGCAAGCAGTCGAGGGAGTAGGTAGATGAGCGCGGCAGAGACCTGGCGGGCCGGTGGGTGTGGCCACGTGCAGTGATAGCAGTTCAGGTCTGTCTGTACCTGCTTCATGCTGCATCCTCTTTACATCATCTTGCCCGGTAATGAGTCAGTACTTTCTAATTGTGTCCCTGTGATCTTAGGTAAGAGGCTTCAGCAATCTCTGTCTCAATTTCCTCATCTGTAAAAAAAAAGGATGCTAAGAGTGCCTACCTCATGGATGTTTTGGTGAGGAATGACAAGCACTGAGACAGTAAAGTTCTTAGAATAGTGCCTGGCCTGTGGTAGGTAGCACGCTATGGATGTCAGCTATTACTCTTACCATCATCATCGCCCTATAATTTGCAGAGCACTTTCCACATATATTTTTATCTTTTAATCCTCACAGCAAGCCTATGATGTGGCTGGATATCACCTTCTTTTCTTATAAGGTGGTTCCTCTTTGATGAAGCCACATCTCAGATCCAGTCCACAGTTCTGGTTCCAGGCTGGTCTCACCATGGTGGTGGCCACTCTAGGTCACTGGAAACCCAGTGGTATGACGACGTTGCCATCAGATACTTCCTGGTTTTGTGAGGCTGGGAGGTTGGAAAGCAATGAAGTACGAGGCCCTGGTGGGGGCGGCTGTGAGAAGAGCAAGGAGTGTCCAGGAAAGGAAGGCTGGGCTCAACACCTGCTGCCCAGTTGTCACCATGCTTCTTGGAAGCTAGCACTAACTGGGTCTTTTCCTTTTTTAAAAATACTTTTCATCCTCAGACCATGGCAGGTAGTAGGTGGTTTCTGGTAAAACACACATTCTCACCCCCACAGCAGCAACGGCAAGGACACTCTAGGACGAGGCACCGTTCCTCGTACACACCCCGTGTCACAGGAACTCATGGTGGGCTGTCAACTTAGGGTCACCTTGAAAAATCTGATTTTGATGTGAATTGAGGAAATGAAGGAAACGGACTGTTGAGATGAGCACCCGGCAGTCACGATACGGAGCTGAGTGAGCCGTGGGGGTGAGGGCTAAAGAGGGCGAGACACGCAGGTGGGATGTGAGAGGCACAGTGTGCGAGGACTGTCATCAGAGACAGGTGCCACGCTGGACGGAGTCCCCCAGACATTGCCATCAGGAGGAGATAAGGGCGTGAGGCCAGGAAAGTTCTACTCTCAGCAAATCAGTGCAAAGCATCTCCCTCCCTTGTCCTCTTCCTCCTCCCCCTCTTCCTCTTCTTCTTCTTCCTTTTAATGCAGTAATTTGGTTATTCATTAGTGCTATAGAAATATCTCCAGCTCTTTACTCTCTAGCCACATGATAAACTGAACTTGCTTACCTCTTTTATAATTATTAATAGTAGTAGACATATGTCTTGCTTTGGCCAATTGACCTTTGAGAAGAAGTGACATGTGTCATTTCTGGGTGGCAGCTTTAATTACTAGCCTGCTCTGTGCCACTTTCTCCCTTTTTCTCCCTTGGCAATTGAGGCAACTTGGGGAAGGAACTGGTTCCCTGAATGAGAATGACAGAATTAGAGCCCGCAGCCAAGCTGTGACGGGCAGGCAGCATCAGTGAGAGGCAGGCCTTTGTTTTGGGCCACTGACGCATTGGGTTTATTTGTTACTGCAGCATGACCTGGCCCCCTCTAGCTGATACAAGCAAGTGGTGGACTGAAATCGTCACAACTTGTTTGGAGATGTTTTTGAGTCTTTTAATTCCTTCAAGGGTGATGCCACACATGTTAGTGTGTGAAGGTGCCATGCACAAAACCGAGAACCACTGCCCTGTGAGGCGATGGCCAGTCTCCCTAGCATGGTAGACCTTTCCAGTCTCACCCTGGTGTCACCTCCCCATGCTCTTCCTGACAAGCCCACAGCAGCCTTGAAATCGACCGCATGCTTGCTGATCTCCAGGCCTTTGCTCATGCTATGCCTAGAATGTAGCAGCCTCCCAGGAAACCGTGTCATCTGATGAGTGGAGGAGAGTGTCGGGCTTTTCCTGTGAGGCACAGTAGACAGAATTAGGACAGAGGGTGAGATTCCGGTGCAGTGAGAGAGAGTTTGCTGCCAGTAGAGCCTGGGCTGGCACAGCGCTGAGCTCCCCACATTAGAAGGTTTCCAAGCAGAGGCAGATGTCATGGAGGGTGCTCCAGGGTAACAGAACCAGAGAAAACCTCCAGTCCCGTCTCATGCCACTTTCAGGAAGATTTCCCAAAGTAGGTTGATTTTTAGCTGTGATTCTAGTGTGTTTTTTTCTCTTTTCAAAGTAAAAGTAGCTTTCTTTACCCTGTCTTAGTCTGTTTGTGCTGCTACAACAGACTACCCAAAACTGAGTAATTTACAAAAAATAAAACTTCACGGGCTCACGGTTCTGGAGGATGGGAAGTCCAAAAGCATGACAATAGTATCTTGCAAGGAAAGGCCTTCTTGCTGTGTCATCCCTTGGTAGAAGGTGGAAAGGCAAGAGAGGGCAAGAACAAGAGAGAGTAAGAGGGGGCTGAATGACTTTTCTAACAAGCCCACTCTCAAGATAATGACATTAATCCATTCATGGTGCAAAGCCCTCATGATCTAATCATCTCCTCCAGTCCCACCTTTTGACACTGTTGCATTGGTGATTACATTTCCAACACACAAACTTTGGGAGACACATTCAAACCGTAGCACCACCTGATTATAGAGATGTTACATGATTATAGAAAATTCAAATGGTATTAAAAAGTATAAAGAAAAAAGTAAAACTTCAATTAAATACTCCAAAACGAGCTCATCTCCATTAACATGTTTCCGAATGTCCTTCCAGATATTTCTCTATAATTCATAGGTAAATAGATATTCTTATTGTTTATGCCTTTTTCTCATAATAAAGTGTGCACATCTTATATATCAATAAATATACCTGTATCTTATCTTTTAGAAGTGGCTTTGCCATAATTTACTTAATGGATCCCTTCCTGATTGGCACTTAGGTTGTGTCCAGAATTTGGCTATTAAAGACAGTGTGATGAACATTCTTGTATGTGGACCCCTTGGCACATGGCCAAGCATCTGCTGAGGATGAATTCCTAGAAGTGGAGCAGTCTGTTAAGGGTGAAAAAAGAGGTATGATCTGGTAGAGAAATCATTTCTGGCCTAGAGGCAGCTTGCCTCTAAGTCTGAAGGAAAAGGATGAATAGGCGGTTGAAGCGAGGCCGGAAGACTGGCAAGAGCTAGGATATAGGGAGGGAGGAGAGGGGGGAGGAGATGAGAGCTGGCCCTAGGCGAGCCGTCCTGCAGACGAAGGGTAGGTGGGCATGGCGGTTTGAGCTGTGCAGAGCCAGGCAACCGCAAGCGCTTTCATGCGCACAGGCCCATTGGAGCCTCACCACCACCTTGCGAGGAAGGTCTCCACCCCCATTTTACAGAGGAGCAGAGCGAGGCCTGGAGAGGACATGGCAGTAGGAGTTATTGTCCTCAGTTACAGTATGTGGACTCCTTCCCAACTGCAAACCTATCCTTTGCATCCACCCTGGGCTGGCTCATGCCCCCAGTCTTTGCAGATGCCATCTCGTGACAGGCCAGCTCTTGCTCACTGTTGCAAAGGAAGACGGGTCACATGGGACTTCTTTGTGAAACTTTTCCTCACAGCCCCATCCACACCCACAGCCTCCAGCACACAAAATAAGGCAGAGCTGGTCAGGGCCCAGAACGGAGCTCTGCAGGCCATCAGCACAGTGCAGACCATGGGCGCTGACTGGGGAGCCTGGGGTCTGCTTTTGGCTTTAGTGGATTGGATTTCCTGACTCAACTGGCCTAAGCATCATGGCCCGTTCTCTCACATATCAAAGGTGTTTTAGCTCTGCAGTTGGTTAGCCCAGAAGCTCATCCGTGCCCTGGTCGTTCTGTCCTTCTTCTCCTCTGCCATCATCACCCAGAAGGCATGGCCCCAGCACCGCCTGCAGATCTCCCAGCACTCAGGGGACAAAGGGCAGAGGGCACCTCTGTGTTTCTTCTGTCAGGGAGGAATTTTTTCCCACATGCCCATAGTCGACTTCCTCTTGTGTCTCATTGGCTGCAATCCGGTCACATGGCCATGCCTAAACCAATCACAGCCATGGGAATGAGACAAGTGGGGCTTAAATGGACCACTGGGACTGATCTCTGAGTCGGTCGAGTGTCCAGGTAGAAACTGACACAGTCAGGCTCTGCCAGCCAGGGAGAAGGAGAGCATGTCCACTGGGCAGCGGACCTAGCTTCTGCCCAGCTGTGCACTCACTCTCCTTCCTCCCCTGCCAGGGGAAGAGCTGTGTGAGTGCAGGGAGTGACGCTTATTCCTTCCCATGTCCTTTGAAGTCTAGCACCGGGCTGGGCCCACGGTGCACATGGCTGAATGGATGAAAGCAATAGGCGTTTCTCCATCAAACCCTGAGATTAAGGATTCACTGTGCACCTGTCAATTTGGGGGGATGGCTTAGGTACATCAGAGATTATGGGAACAGCTTTTTCCTCAAAGGAGTTGCAATTTAGTTGTTCATATAATGCTAGAACCTGAGAAAGATGTGGAATTGGGGCCTGGACTCCAACGCAGGCTGTCTGTGCTGTAGGGCAGGGGCAGGGAATGTATCCATAGGTGCCCAGAGAAGTAGGAAGAGGCCCCACAGGGATGGGACACCGTGGTGGGCAGAGGTGTGTGGTGGAGAAAAACACCCATGTCCTTAGACAGTGGATATGAGCATGACAGAGCCTGAAGGAGACTCTTTCTTGAGGGCCTCCTATGTGTTAGGCATCATCCTTGTACTTATGTTATCTCATCTTTCCTGTGTCTCTATGAAGTGGATCCTTCGATCCTCATTTTGTATACAGGGAAGCTGAGACTCACAGGGTGAGGTTGCCTGCCCAAAACCACACAGCCAGGAAGTGGGGGAGTCTGGCTTAGAACGCAGCTCTGTTCTGAAAAGCTGGCCCCCTTCTGCAAAGGGGCTTCGATGGCCACTGAGGCCCATCTAAGACCAGCAGGGGTGGAGTGATGGGAAAGAGGCCTGGAAACAGACAGGAGGGCTGGGAAAGGCTCAGTGCAGTGACAGTGCAGAGGAAAAGCCCGATGGGAGAGGTGTTCACAGCAGGGTCTGGGTGGGCTTGAGGAGCCGTGGTCACTGGCATCAACTCTGACTTCAGACCCCTGCTCTGCCAATGAACAGCTGTGTGACCTGGGGCAAAGCACTTCCCTTCTCTCTACCTCAGTTTCTTCGTCTATAAAATGATAAGGATTAAATGTGTGCCCAGTGCCCAGCATAAAATAAGAATTTAGTAAATAGAGCTATTCTTATCATCGATATTGCTGTTGCTATTGTTTTAGAACTTGGTGGGTCGCCAGATCTTGAGGTGACTCTTTGGTGTGGGGACCTAGGCTGCTGTTCTGCCTTGGTTACCACCTTCACATTGACCTTGACTTCCTCCCTCCCAGTCTGGTTTTCCATTCTTCACCTGTACGATTAGGGGGTTGGGCCAGGTGGTGGGCTAGCACCATTCCCTCCCGAAACTCTGCACCTGTGTGAGGGGGCAGGGGAGGCCGCAGGGACTAAGGGGATCAGAGCCGGCTGTCCGGCTGCCTTTGTTTTGGGGAAGCAAAGGAAGGGCAGGGATGGAGGACGGAAGGAAGAGCAACCGGGAGCCAGGGGCTTGAGCAGAAGCAAGGACTGAGCAGGTGTGAAAACCTTGCGCTGGGCAATTTAGAGATGGGCACAGAGGTGAACGCCTGAAACCAAGTGAGACAGAAGCGAGTTGAGAACATCTGCTCCTGACAGCTGCCCTCGTTGTGGGAGAAGCAGAGAGAGAGGACTCAATGGCAGCTCATCCTGATGTTTAAAACCTGGGGGGCAGGGCTTTGAACGCTGTGTGTTCAAAGACTAAAATTGAATTTCTCCAAAGTTTGCAGGAACACTGCAATTATGCCAGAGAACATGTCTATGAAATCCCCTTGAAATCTATTTTTGGGCACAGGGTTTTATAACCACAGTCAGAAATTGAGTGGAAGTGTGTGGGAGGCTGACCCTGGACAGTTTCCATGTTGGAGAGGAGGGAAAGAGTATTTTTATCTGCAAACACCGTGTCTTCTAGGGTGAGGCCGGGAAGGAGGCAGTTTCGCCACTTCGGGTTTCTCACCCACTGTCACGTTAAGACTGGAACTGTCTTTGACAGAAGTGGTTCAAGTTCCTTACTCAGAGTACGTGGTTGGGGGCTGGGGATTGAGCCGGGGAGCTGATGTGGGACTTTTGAATGTTGGAACCAAGATATCTGCAACTGGATTTGCCAGAGACTCTTCCAGATCTGTCCTGTGGGGTTATCACAGTGCTTAGGGAGCTTTGGCTGAAGATTTCTTCCTGCAGTGCTATATCAGTTAGCTATTGCCACATGACGAGCCGCTCCAAACTCAGTGTCTTACAGCCGTAAGCATGTGTTATCACTGGCAAATCTGCAGGTCAGCTAACTGGTTCTTCTGGCTCCCCCACGTGTTTGGGTGTTGGCTGCCCCAGGACGATCTCAGCTAGGAGGGATCATCTCTGCTCCTCGTGGTGTCTCATCCGCCAGCACCCAGCCTGGGTTTGCCCGAGTGGCAGTGGCAGAATTGAGAAGGAAAAAGGGAGGCAGGGGAGAAAGATAGCACAAGTGCACGGAAACATGCCAGGACTCCTAAGACCCAGGCCCAGGACTGGCACGGCGTCAATCCCAGCGCACTGTTACACTGGCCAGGGCAAGTCACAGGGGCACTCGCAGTTCCAGGAGTGGGGAAATAGACCTCCCCTTTGGATCACATGGAGCCCCGAAATCACACTGGAAAGGGCTTGGAAGCAGGCAGGGCTTGGACTAGCTCCATAGGTGCCGTCGGTCCACACAGCTGCCAGCATGGGTCTTGGCCTCGGAGGCGGCCATCCCTCCTTAAAGTCTTTGCGATGCCCAGGATGCCGTTGATGGGCTAAGGGCTTTCCAGATGAGTCTTGTCTGTGGATCTGTGAAAATGTGTGTCCCCAAACAATAGGAGATCAATTTTCTTGCATCAGGTTGTGAAAAATTAAAAAGTTTAATGCTATCAAGCACTGGGGAGAGTGTGGGGGAAATGGGTGCCATATACTCTGCTGGTCAGAGTTTCTGAGCCGCGGCCCATGTGAGGGGCAATTCAGCAGCACCTATTGAATTAAAAGCGCATGTAAGGGTTAGACAGCTGTGGACCGTCCATCCCATGGAACGCTGCTAAGCACAAAAGGAACAAACTATTGCTACATGCAACAACCTGGATGAACCTCCAAGAATGAGAAATGCCAATCCCAAAAGGTTGCATGCTGTGTGGTTTTAGTTATGTAGCGTTAGTGAAATGACATAATTACAGAGATGAGACCAGATTAGTGGTTGTCAAGGGTTGTCAAGATTAGTGGTTGCCAAGGATGGGAGAGGGGCATTTGGCTATGAAGGGGTAGTATGAGGGGGTCTTGTGGTGATGGTCAGGTCGAGTACCTTGGCGGTGGTGGTTGTTCAAAGGTAACATGTGAAAAAATTGTATACAGCTACATACCTGTACGTGTGCACACACATGGACATGTACAGAGATGGATGGCTGCATAACTGGTGAAAGCTGAATAAGCTCTGTGAATCGTATTAATACCAATGCCCATTTCTTGGTTTTGATACTGTACTCTATCCAGGATGCTCATTTGGGGGGAGGCTGGGGAGAGGAATGCATGTGTCTTCCCTGAACATTTCCTTGCACCTTTCTTTGGATCCGTATTTCCAAATAAAAAGTTAACAGTAAAGATAAAGGCACCCTGGCCTGGTCAGCCTACTGCATAGTGCCTGCAACAGACACAGTCCCGTGCACCCAGGAAGCCTGTGCAGAGATGATCATTGAACACCATTTGATATAGCAGCGCTGGGATGTACCCATCCTTTGTGTGCCAGGCACTGTGCCAGGCTCTGGGGATATAGCCATGGACAAAATAGACCAAGTCCCTGCCCTTGTGGAGTTTGCATTCTAGGGCTTGTCCCACAAGAGGGAGCTGATTCCACAAAGTAGCTGCGCTGAGGAATTCGAGTAACAGAAACAAAGGCATGAGCCACTCCATGTCTCTGTGTGCTGACGTGGTTCTATATCTGGAACATACCGCTGCAAGGGAAGAGCAAGAAGCAGAGTCAGGAATTTATTATGCCACTTATTTTAAAAAGGACAAAGAACCACAATCTAATGAAGAAATGGCCAAGCCTTGGTGTGCACTTTGTTGGGCTTTGAGCCAGTCCACTTTACTGGAATGGAAAGGAGGGCGTTTTGTCTTTTTGTTCCGTATGGTCCCCTCACACAGGAGCAGGCCTAGCACACAGGAGATACCCAAATCCCTGCTCAAGGAAAGAGTGCATTGCACCCATTTTACAGGTTGACCAAAGGAAGCATGAGGTCTTTAGCGATGGCATATTGGCTTTACCCCCATATAGTTGTGAAACGTAGATTGAATACTCATGACCTTGAGGATACCAGACACTGTTTTTTCAACCTTGTCATCAGGAACATATTTTCCATCCCAACCACAAAAAGTTGTGATTGTCAAGTCTTAGGTCTTGCTTCCGAACTGGCTGTTGGTTGTGGAACGACTTCACACTTGTGTTCTGTGATACGCTGCACCCCTGCCTGCATTGTCTCCTTCAGTCCTGTCAGTCGTGTTTGGGGGGAAATGGACATTCACGCATCTTTTATCTGATCTCAGCAAGCCCCTCAGCTAAGTTTGTAGGTACACGATGATAGGTGACTAGAAACGGAAGAGCCTGTCATGGGGTACAGGGCCACAGGTACCAGTCACCCCACCCACAGGAATCCCGCACATGCGCAGTGCCTGGTGCCGGGCGCATCCACACTTCTCTGCTCCCACTGGGCTCCTGGAGTCTCAAGGCCTCAGCTGAGCCAGGGCCGTGGCTGTTCCTGGGCATATGGCTGTGACCCAGGCCCAGTGCTGTCCTCATGAGCGTGCAGACTGGTGGGGAGGACAAGGAAGCAGGCACGAGGCTTACCCAGTGTCACCCTGGGGAGCCCAGGGCCTGAGTACTGGGGGTTCACAACCCGTCAGAGGTTCACAGACCAGCATTCGAAGTGCCAGCCAAGATGATGAAACACAAAGATGCTTCTGGGGTCACTGAGAGGATCATCTCAGGCCCAGGGATGCCCCCAGAGCGTGTGCATCCAGTGGCAGTACCATGACCTCGACGTGTCCCCTCATCCATTTCCCGCTGGGTCCTTGTGAACATTTATTACCCTGCTGTAGAAAACGTCTGCAAGGCCAGATGACTTGTCTGCAGCCGGCGAGCCTCGGCGCCGACAAAGCAGAAATTAATGAATGGCGGCCTGGGGGGAGGCAGGGAATAGGCCAGCAGCTATTTCAGGCTCACGGCGCCAAAGCCGCTCCTAATGCCTGCGTCTGTGTTAGCCGTGCCCGCCTTTGAACAGAAATCGACATCACATTGGCTTGGGTTCTGTTTGCTTGCCAACTCCAGGCTTGTATGTCTTGTAAAAATATGCAGATTTTGAACTAATAAAACAAAATAGAGCTACTCTGAAGATCAATTCTCTTTCTCACTTAATGTAATTCATCAAAACCTTCTCAGAGCCAGCCAGTAAAACAGAGTAAGGTTGGAATGACCTGAGTTCAAATCTTGGCCTTTTCACTTTTTAACAGTAACTAGATTTCTCTGGGCTTTAGTTTTTCAACTGTAGTGTGGGGCTCAGAGCAGAGCACTGATGGAAGATTAAACAAGTATCATACGGGAGCGCTCCTAGCCCCTGCAACCCCTTAGAGCACGTTAGACTCCTTCCAAGTAAAGAAAGCCATCATCCCTCTCTGCAACAAAAGCCGCCATTCTTTCTGGGCAGGGTGCGGTCTCTGGGTATCGAGGTTTGGGTGTGAGTTGCTGCGGGAGCATAGGACAGCTCCGTCCTTCCGCCCCAGGGTCCAGATCTGGGACAGAGGGATGGAAATACCACGTTCATGGCTTATGGACTTTTCCTGAGCACCTCCTGAGTGCAGGCACGTGGAGGCACTGGGAACCTCATGGTGGCCCCGGTGCTGCCGGGGCGCTGGGCCCGTCATGGAAACTGACCTGTTTTCAAGCGGTGCTTGTTCTCTGAAAAGCAGCAGTTTCTTCTCATGGACAGACCTGAGCATTTGCCGTTCCGGTGTTTGCGTCAGGCCCAGCATGGAGGAGCTGGTGTGGAGGAAGAGAAGACATGCTGTGGCCTGGGTGTGATGGACCAGGCTGTCGAGGGAAGCCTGGGCCTTCAGAGGAGCTGCCCGGGTGGCGGGTCTAGAGGACCACAGCTGGAGCGGCCGAGGAGCCTTGGCCCTCTCCTGGCCAGGTGAGGTGACTAATCTTGGTCCTCCCATAGCTCCTGGGCACATGGGGCCTGGAAACTGCAGAGAGGAGAGGCTTAAGTGGTGGCCCTGGGGCCCTAGCTCCTGGCACTCACAGCAGACCGCTGTGCGGTTGTTTTATGCGCAGCGCTCTGTGAACAAAGATGCAGAGCTCTCTGTCCCCATGGTGCCGACAGGGCCCCGAGGCTCCAAGAAGCTCGAGCCCTTTCGGAAGGCACAGCCCGCCAGTGGCCAGGCCAGAATTCCACCCCGGCCCCCGCCAGCAAGGCCTGTGCTGTTTCTATTCTTGTTTTAGAAGAACATTCCTATTTTGACTTGGAAGCATCTGGTTAGGAAGAAGCAGACAGCCCTTCAGAAAGCGCCTTCCACGTGGACGGACAAGTCACCAAGGCTCCGCAGACACTTGGCGAGCGAGCACTGCGGCGCCGGGCCGGTGCCAGGCGTTTGGGACTCTTCAGTGACTGAAGCAGTCACGTAACAGGCGGTTACAGATTTGAGTTTTAAAAAATTTCATTATAAGTCTTCTCTAAAACGGGTTTGGATGTGTCGTAGTTCATAGCCAGGCGAGACCGTGACGTTTCCCATCATCGCGTGAGTGACTCTCCCCTAGGGTCCGACATGCTGCCCTTCCCTTCCGTGAAGCCCTGGGGTGCCCAGGTGGCCCCTGCGCCCAGCAAGGCCACCTTCTGTCTCAGGAAGTGGCTCTGAGGAAAGCGTCACGCTTTTGCCTCATGCGGTGTAATCATCAAGAGGGAGAAAGTTCAGAGTCGCTGAAGAGATCGGGTGGGTGACAAGTCCAGTGGCAACATTTAGAAGCCTCAGTTTCCTCATCTGTGAAATGGAAAGCGTTGCACCTTTTGCAAGGTGTGATGGAGATATGGAGATATATTATCTGTGCCCATTTTTCTCTATCCACGTATCTTCTCCCTCTTTCATCCCTCGGTCTGTGCCGGCACCAGCAGGTGCCCAGGGCCTGGCAGCCGGCAAAGGGCGGGCGCGGCCCTCCTCAGCAGCCCCGCCTGGGCGGCGCACCGGGGCTTGTGCCTCTTACCGATTGCAGAGGGGCCGCCCTAGGGACTCCGGGGCTGTGCCTGTCTGTGCCAGGCCTGGATGGGGACAAAGTCACAGCTGGCACTGGGCTCCCACCCCGCACGTCTTTGCCTTTTCACAGAGCAGAACCGTATTCTTTGACACGCACATCAGCCTTGCAGTTTGACTGCCCCCGAGCCTTTGTGTCTCCCTGTGGTTTGGGGACAGAGTCCTCTGTCTGGGGGGCAGTGTGGGGCAGGGGTTGGCACCCTCCCTTCGGTTTTGGTCTCTGGGCAGTGCTCTGTGGGCGCCTCTGCTCCCTTTGGACGCCCTTCCTTCTCCTGGCTGAGCAGCCCGCCCTCACTGGGCGCCGCTGTCAGGCGCCGGCGAGCCCGACGAGTGGCCGGTGGCGGGCGCAGCAACCATGGCAGCCTGGCAGCTGTGGCCGGCAAGGCGCGAAGCCCCCCGCCGGGCTCCCTCACAGGCCAAAGCCTGCGTCTTCACCGTTCCCAGCAGCCCAGCGAGGGCCGGGGAGGTGCTGTCGCGGCAGCGTCCCCGGCCCAGCAAGATGAGGAGGAAGATGAGAACGAGCTTGGTGAAAGGAGGCCCCTTTGTGCCGAGATCGTGGCCTTCCTCCTCCGTCCGTGCCGAAGTGGCCTCTCTGCTATGATGTTGATGCCAGAACGAGGTCTTCTTTTTGATGTTCGTGTCTGGCAACACTAGATTGAGCCGCCTAAGGTTTCCTTTGTTGTTTTGATTTTGCTGATCCAGGACACCCCCAAGTCTGGGAAACACCGAGCTGTTCTATTTGGAAGGGAAGTGCTATTTAATTTTACTGACAATTCTGTGAAATAGACAGTGCTCCCATTGCAGGGATGAGAAAATCGAGATGCAGAGAGGCAGTTTCCCCAGAGCCTGGAGCATCAGAGGCAAATCTCAAACCTGGTCTGACTCTTGGCAAAGTGCTCGTGGCCCCACCTGGCCCCAGCCCCAGGCTACTCTAGGAGAGGCTCGGGGTCGGGGCGACGCACCCAGCACCCCGAGGGCTGCGCCAGACAGCACGGGCGCTCGTTCCTTGCCCAGACCCGGGCGGGCTCGGCATCCCGTCAGTTGAGCAGTGGCCGCAGTGGGCCAGGCTGGACTAGGTATGGAGGGCTTGTGGGGGTCATGCTCCTCTTAGAGCCACTCACCTGGCCCCTGCCACACCTGCGTCTGCCCTGGTTGGAAGTTCTAGTACTCAGATTCCACAGGAACCCTCCACCCTGGTCTGTCTTCTTCCCAGGCTTTCACGCAGCCGCCCTGTCTTCCAGAAAGCCCCCAGGCTTCAAACACTAATTTAAAAAAACAGGTTACACTCACTGAGCATTTCCCCTGGCACTTTGTAAACACTTTACACCTACTGACTTACTCAGTCATCATGACAGCCATCCAGGGGAGTGTGGTTGTTACATTCATTCCACAGGCCAAGAAACTGAGGTGTAGACGTTGGGTCACTTACCCCAGGTAAATGGGGGGCTGGAAGCATGAGCTCTTAGCCGGTATCTGAGACTGCCACAATCTCAGATTCATCCTGTTGCAAGTTTAATCTTGGGGTCCTCCCTACCTTTGGAGGGAACACGTGCATTTCAATGGGAGTCAGTAGCCCAAACTTGCTGTCAGACGCAGAGCAAAGGGATTTCAGATCTCTCGTGGTCCAGCTCCAGTGCCTCCTTCTCAGGGAAGCCTTCCCTGACTGCCTCAGGGATCTCTGATCACCCTACAAGCCAACCGTGCATTCATCTAACAAGTGCTTTCTGAGTGCCTACTGTGTGCCTGAGTACCAAACAGCAAGTTCTCGAAGGCAAGTCAGGTTAGCAGGATAGTCGTTAAGTTTGCAGGCTGTGGAGCCAGACTGTGGTTTTGAGTGCTGGTCCCTCCACTGACTAGCGTATGACTCTGGGCAAATTCCTTAACCTTGATAAGCCTCAGTTTCCGACCTTAAACAGGCCTAATAATATTAATAGTCCCCGCCTCTCATAGTGTTATATGAAGAGCACAGTCTGAATATAATAGATACCTAATAATCACTGCCAGGTGGTAGGTGCTTAGTAAATGTTACCAGTTGTTAGAAGTCTGTTTTTCATATTTGTGTCTTGAGGACCAAGCACAGCGCCCGCACACAATAGGTGCTCCATGAATGTTTGCATGAACAGATGAGCGAGTTGAGTCAGGCAGGTGAACCTCTGCTCATGAATCCCCTTGTATGGGAAATGGGGAGATGCCTTTCTGCCTCCCAGGTTGTGATGGGGTGCACTGGACACCTTGGAAACAGGGAGCTGCCCAGCACACAGTGCAGAGATTGCAATCATTTTGCCTCTGTCGAGGATGGCCTGGGGCAGGCCTCTGGGCCCTCACCACCACTCCTTCACTCATTCGGTGAATGTTTATGGAGCATCTACTGTGTGCCAGGTACTTTTCTAGGTGCTGGGGCTCCAGTGATTAATAAAACAGACAAAGATCAGCTTAAGAAATAACACATTATCAGTATGGAAGCTCCTGCTTACTTATTCCATCCTCTTCCCCCACCTGGAGGCACTATGATTCTGAGAGGGGAGAAGAGGCCCCAGGCCTTGTGAACACGTCATGTCCCCACTCCCAGGCCCTGTGGAGGAGAAGGACCATCTCTTCGGCTACACTTGGACTCCCCGAAGCCCGGGCCAACACCTCGGCCACCAAAAAAGGATGTAGTAGGTGCTCAGCAGCCGTTTGCTTGCTGCAGGCAGCTGTGTCTCTTTTCCTTTCCCTCCCTGGGCCGCCACCTCTGAGGACTGCTATGCACATCATTCATTCCAAGATCCGAGTCTCCCGGGTTTGTGCTACAGGATGACATCTCACAGCATGACGAGGACACGGTGTGCCGGCTGACTTCAGGACATCCCTCCAGATGTTACTCAACATTTTATGGTTTCTTTTCTTACTATAAAAATAATGAATATTCATTTTAGAATAGAAACTACCAATGAGAAAAATAACTAAAAGAATTTTTAGCTCCAGAACGCCAGTCCACTGTGAGAACCACTGCTCGCACGTTGGTGACTTCTGACAGGCAGCGCAGCCTCGAGGGAGCACAGAGGCCGCACTGCCTGGGTTAAGTCTGGTGTCCCCACTCCCAGGGAGTGTGAAGTTGGTCAGCTTTTAAATCTCTCTGTGCCTTGGTTTCCTGATCTGTAAAATGGGCATGGCAATAGTATCTACCTCGTGGGGCTGTGGGAGAAATAAACTTCTGGATGCTGCATGAAGAATACTTAGAACAGGGCCTGGCATACAGTGAGCCATGTCACTCTGAGTTATTAGTGTTGTTGTGATTAAAAATTAGGATCACATTTCGTATATCTTCTTGCAACCTTTCTTCACATCACATATCATTCTTTGCCAACAAATATTCATCTATGACATAATATTTTTAGACTTCATCATTTAGAGCAGTTTTAGGTTCACAGCAAAATTGAGCAGAAAGTACAGAGAGCTCCCACAGACCCCCTGCCCGCCCCCAAAAGCCCCCACCAGAGTGATGCTTTTGTTACAGTTGACCCACACTGACACATCCCTAGCACCCAGAGTCCATCGTTTCGTTTGGGGTTCACTCTTGGTGACATACATGCTGTGGGTTTGGACAAACACACAATGGGGTTTATCCCTCATCATAGTGTTACCCAGAGCACTGTCGCTGCCCTGAAACTGCCCTGCGCTCTGCCTGTTCATCCCTCCCTCCCCAGCCCTGGCGACCACTGATCCTTTTGCTGTCTGTATACTTTTGCATATTATAAACTGTCAAGTCGTTGGAATCATATACTCTGTAGCCTTTTTGGATTGGCTTCTTTCACTTAGTAATATGCATTTTAGATTCTTCCATGTCGTCTGGTGGCTTGACAGTTCATTCCTTCTTAGCACCGAACGAGGACGTTCCGTTGTCCGGGAGTGCCGCACTGCATCATTCACCTGCCGAAGGGTTGGTCGCTCCCAAGTCTCAGCAGTTGTGGGTAGAGCTGCTATAAACATCTGTGCGCAGACTTTAGTGTGGACATAAGTTCTCAACGACTTTGGGTGAACATATCAAGGAGCATGATTGCTGGATCATGTGGTAAGAGGATGTTTAGTTTGATAAAACACTGACAAGCTGCCTTCGGAAGTGGCTGCACCATTTCCACTCCACCAGCCATGGCCGGGAGCTCCTGTTGCCCACGCCCTGGCCAGCATGTGGTGCTGGCCGTGTTTTGGAGTTGGCCATTGTAATAGATGTTTGCCATGACATGATTTTAAATGGCTAGACCACCTTCTACATAATTTATTTAAGCAATCTTTTATTTCAGATGCAGGTATATTTTCATTCTTTAACTATTATAAGTAACACTGTAGAGAACTGCCTTATAACTAACACATCTTTAATCCTTAATTTTTCTTCCCCAGTAATGGCTTTCTAGAAGGAGGATCATTGGACCCTTCGAGCCATTCGGCTTATTGGCAAAATGTCTGTGGTGTTCCTGGTGGGGCCAAGCGTGTGGAGTCACACTGTCTCAGAGAGGCTGCGCCCCGGCTGACTGCTCATCGAGAGTGTGCGTGTGGTTCTGGCCCTGGCCCTCTACTCCCCACACCAGGCGCCAGTGTTTAAACTTGACTGCCTGCAGGAGAGCGGGCTGAGGGTGTTCCTAGGGGCACGGCAGCTCCTGGCATCAGCCAGCTGGCACTGCCCTGCTTATGGAGGGTCTAAGGCTGGACCACTGTGGTGACCACGGGGTTCCTTGAGGCTCTGTGTCACCCCATTTCTGGCAATAGCAATGGTGGGGCCCACAAAGGGGAGCCAGCTGAGGCCCAGGGAAAAACCAAGACCCAGAGATCGCATCTCGCTTCCCACTTGCTCTCTCTTCCTCCCCCCCCTTCCTTACCTCCCTCCTTCCTTTCTTGCTTCCTCATCGAACTTAGAAAATGCCAGATCCTGTGTTGTGTTCAATGTACCATAAAAACAAAACATGTATAAGCTCTGCCCCCATGGAACTAGTGGCAGAGACAGATATTGAATACATAAATTCACAAATAAAGTATCGCAAATTGTGATCAAATCACAAAGGGAAAGTTTGCACTGCTATGACAGAGAGGGAACTGAGGAGTGAAGCTTCACCTTGATCATCAAGGAAGAGACCTCTCTGAAGAAGTGCTTGTGCTGAGTCCTGAAAGAAGAGAGATCACGAGGAAAAGAGTAGGGGAAGGGCATTCCAGATGGACAGCTCAGCATTTGCAAAGGCCCTGAGGCAGGAACTAGAAGGAGGCGCATGTGGCTTGAGTGCACCAGAGGAGGAGCAGTGAATGAAGAGGGAGGCAGGTGTATCACCAGGGCCTTGTGGTTTGAATAGCCAATCCAGAGCCTGGTGGGTGGCCCGGCTCAAGGTCAAGGCCAGGATCTGAGCAGATAAAGTTGGTGTGAGTGAGAGCAGTCCAGGAACAGATCATCAGGCGCGCCGGGCTGCGCCTGGACCCAGTGGTGTTTGCTGCCCGACTTATGAGTGAAGAGGCACCTGTTGGCGGTGGGTCAGGACAGCGCCAGAGCCTCAAATTTGTTTTGATGGCTGCAAACGCATGTGGCCGGATTCACTCCTTATTCCTGTAAAAATAATATATCAATAATCATAAATGCCGCGAACCACAGCTATCTGTAGCAACATGCTGAATCTCACAATGTAATGGCGAATGACAGATAGCAAACCCAAAAGGGAGCATGCCAACCAATTCCATTTGTGGGAAGTTCGAGAACAGGCAAAACTCATCTGGGATGACAGAATCACAGGGTGGCACAGAGGGGATGCGGGCATACTGGTCATTTCTGTGTTGACCTGGGGGCTGGACACATGGGTGTGCTTGGTTTGCGAAAATGGTTTGCGAAAATGCAGTAGCTGGTCATTTTCCACATGTCCGTGATACTTCAACAGACTGTTTACTACAACTCGGTCCCACGTCCCACGACACCATCTATGTAGTATTCCTGCCTGAAATGTGTGCCGTGAATCTAATCGTGAGAATGCGATTGGATTAATCCATCCAAAGTAAGGGACTCCCCCAAATGTCAATACTGCAAGAAAGAAAAAGTCTGGAGAACTGCCATAGTTGCAGGAGACGGGAGCGGCATGGCAGCAGTGCGTGACCCTGGATTTAAAGTGGTCGTGAGAGTTGGGACGGTGGGGGGGGGGGCGCTGGAGCGCACTGTGGGTTTGATGATGAGCTGTGTCCATGTGCAGCATCCTGGGTGGGTGCGCGAGTTGTGGCTGTGCAGGACAGTGTCTTTATCTTTATGCTCAAGTACTCAGGGTCGAAGCAGGCTGATGTCTCCCCTGCTCAGCAACAAAGGGCGGAAGGACAGAGGGCACAAATGGGGTGAAATGTTAGCATTTGGTGAATACAAGTGAAGAGTATGTGAGTACTCATTGAACTGTTCTGGACAATCTATAGGATTGAAATTATTCAAAATAAAAATTTGTGAAATGAAAGAAAAAAATACCATTTCCTATTTGAAATAAAGGGGGAAAACCCTATCACTTATCCAGTTATGGCTGCGTGTCCCCTGCCCTGTTAGGCACTTAATGTGCTGAGCCACCTAGGTCTTCACAAGTAATAAAAATCCAATTAAATCACTGAAGCAGACATTTATTGGCCCACATATTTGAACAATTCAGAAGCGATAGAATTCAGGCCAGGCTTGATCCAGGACCTAAAATCTGTAACCCATTTTCTCTGTTTCACAGCTGTGCTCCTCTTGCTTTGGTTTCATTTTCGGACATATTCTCTCCTCCTGGGCATTAGGTGACTGCCAGGGCCAACCAGGCAAAAGGCAAGCTCCCCAAAAGGAAGAGGGAGAGGATGCTGGGAAGGCCACCCAAAATGTCTCCCACTCTAGCATGTGATCCACAAGGATTACCCACTTCTACATATCAGGGGTTCATAGGGGTTATGTGATTCTTCTAAGCTTTCATGACCAGGAAAGGACAGCTACGATATGAACCCCAGGTCTGCCTGCCCCCTAAACCTAAGGTTATCTCTTTTTTATATGACCACTTTTCTTACTACAGAAAGTATGGGGGGAAAGCAGGAAAAAGAACACCCTAACTCCACTCTGACACCATCATTTTTATATAATCTTTCCAGTCTTTCTTCATATCAAAAGGCTTGTTTTCTTTCGTTATTTCTCTCTTTCCTTCCTTCTTTCTTTTATTTTTAAAAAGAAAGGCACATTGAAATTAGATGTTGATGTGAGAATCTGGGAAGACCCCTTGAGCTACCTGGACACACTCCAGAGATGTTCTGAGAGATGGCCTGAATTTGAGGTTAACCCTTTCCAGTGCAGGGCCCAGCTCTGCCTGGACAATGAGTAAACCAGGTCTGTCCGGGCAGCCAACACACATAGGAAACAGAAGCAAGGGGGACAGGCCTGCTGGGAGGTCCTTCATGTTCCGGACACTCTCAATCAGCAATCACACCTTAACCCTCACGACAGTCCTAAGAGTGGACATTACTACACCCATTTTTCAGAGGAGGAAACTGAGGCTCTGAGAGGAGAAGACTCACCAGGTCAGCCAGCTACCACGTGACGGAGGCAGGAGCCACGCCCATGCTGCTTCTGTGTGTCATAGCCAGGGCTTCTCTGAACTGTCATGGGTGTCCTTCCCGCGGCCAAGAGCCCTGGGGCTTCAGCGTCGATCTCCTGTGGGTTATAAAAACCTGAATCAAAGGCTCCTCTGTTGTTAGAGAAAACACTTTGGCTTTGCTTCAGCCCAGGAACTTTGTAAAGTGGTAGGATTCCTGCTAATAAAAACCAGTGTCATTTTACAGCACTTTCTATAAATCTGTTAGTAACCTTTAATAAAAATTTATGACTCTAATAATCTTGTTCGGCATGCCCTGGTCAGATTACCGCTCACTGGCCAGTAATCTCCAGACCTTTCGAATGTAGTGACTCCGTCCTGGGCCCGCCCAGGGGTCCCGCTCCAGCGATGGGAACGGCGTGAGTAATGATTAATCCAAGCTGCCTTGTGCCGAATGCAAAGCCATGTTTCTGATGTAGGCCACTGGGCTGGGAATCCTAGAAAGAGCAGGAACTGGAAGACACTTGGGCTTTCCAGAGAGCCCATTAAACCTGTTGTTAACCAAACTTGGTTCCACCTGCCTGACCTTTTCCTCTTGCGACTTTCTCGTTCTCCACGTCATCAGAGCAAGGGGCCAAAAATAAAGTGTGCCCTGCGCCCAGCTGTGCTGGACAAAATCCAGGGCCTCCCCTGAGCCCGTGGGCTTGCTCACACTTTGCTCCCAGGCTGGACGCCGCAGCGCCAGGCGGCCGGGCAGGCTGCGGCTGGCTCGTGTCTGTGCCATCTTGTTTGTTCACAGCTCCCTCGGCAGAAGCCGGAGCCTGTGATTTTAACCCTCAGAGGCGTGATATCTCGAGCGCTGACCAAAAGGTTGCAGGCCCAGAACACCTTATTGAGGGTTTGCCTAGCTTCGTGTTGCATAAAATCATACTGCTTTTGCTCTGAGGCTCTCTAGCAGGCAAATTCATACATTTGCATAAATACTGCAGTGTAACTCAGGACCCTCTGCCCACAGTGCAGGCTGCCGCGATCCCAATCACGTCAGCTTTCTCCACTAGTGGGATTCATGGAAATACGACACCATGGTGATTTCAGGGAGGTGAGTTTTGCTGCGGGGCGGGAGCTGCTCTGAGGCCACCACAGCCCTTGGGTTTCTCCTTAGCTAAGCAGGCAAGTGTGTTCCCCACCTTGCCCCATACTCGGGGCCATGGAACTTAACCACCAGTTTCCTAGTTACAAGGGACACTTGTAAGTCCCTCGGGCATCCACCCCAAGCCCTTCCTTTCCTATGTGGAGAAGGAAGCAGGAATTCTAGAATCACAGACTGTCGAAACAAGAATAGACTTCAGGATGGCCAGATCCTTGCTACTCAAAGGGGAGGCTCGGAGCAGCATCAGCATCACAAGGACACTTCCCGGAAGTGCAGGATCTCAGGCCGATCCTGAGGGTGACCAGCCATCCTGGTTTGTTCCTGGGATGTGGGATTTCAGGGCTCAAACTGGGGTGCGCCCCAGACCTGCTGAGTCATGTTCAGTGACATCGACAAGCCCTGCGTGTGATCTGTGCGCACCTAGGAGTCTGCAAAGCAGGGCTGAGCCCCTCCTCCCTCAGTGTGCGTTTGGAAACTGACGCACAGAGAGGCCCCCCAGACCTCAGAGCAAGTGCGTGGCGAACTGGAGTTCTGGACTCGGGGCTTCCTGCCTCTCTCTCCTGCTCCACCCTCCTCTTTACCCCACCTCGCATTGCATTCCCACTGCTTTCTGCAGGAGGACGTCTGATTCAGGGGGAGGTTCTAGAGGTACCCCGAATTTTAGGGTGTTTCCAGGACGGTGAAACTCAGGCCAGCCTGCTGGTCACACCTGCTGCCCAGAGCACTAGGTCTGTTCAGATAAGAAATGACCACATTTAAACTAAAATGTTCTGATCTTGTTGAAGGACCTTAGAAGTCACCTTATATGCCCTCCTACCCAATGTGGAAAACGGAAAACCCTTCTATAGCCTTCCTCCATCAAGGCCAGCCAGCGCTGCTTGGATGCCTGTAGTGACGGGAAAGTCACCACCTCATATGGCACCAGCTCCGTTGTCGGAAAACATAGATTATTCTTATGTTCTTCTGCAATATTAGAGTAACTCTTTCCTTGCTGCAGCTTCTATGCACCAATGCTAATTCTGCTCTCTGGAGTAGTTTCGATGTCCAGGCCCTCTCCCACACAGCAGTTCTTTAGATATTTAAACGTTAGTATTAGGACTTACCTTCACCAGGGCAAACTTACCCTTTTTTAAAAACCTATGCTCTTTGGGTAAAATGATATTTAGCCACCCCCTACTTGTAGCCCCAAACTGTCATCTTGGGCATCATCTTCAGAGTGACAGCCGCCTGTGGACATCCCTCTTACAGGAAGTGGAAGCGGCACTGCAGCTGAGGGTGGCCTCATCGGGCAGAGGGGACACCATTACCTCCCTTGACTTAACACAGCCCAACTTTGATTTGGCTTTTCTTATTTTAAGCAGCCATATCACACTGTTAGCGCGTATTAACCCTGTCAAATATGCCTCTCAAATTTGCAAATCTTTCTCACACCAACTACTACCAAGCAAATTCCCTACTGACTTGTACTTAATTTTCTGAGTTCAGATGCCTGATTTTTATCTCTCCTTGAATGTCATTTCTTCTGGGCTGACCCTGTCTTTCTGCTTAGTGGGGTTACTTTGGCTCCCTAGTCTTTCACTTTGTGAACTGGTCATCTCTCCTGCTGGGCCGAGAGACCATACGACTTTACTGAGCACCGACTTAGGTGTTTGGGGTCGTAGTTGGAGGATGTAAGTGTGGTGTGTGTTCCCGTCTCTTGGGGGGGGGAGGGGGGGCTTGTCGTCTGCTTGTAAAATGAGGACTCGCCTCCAGGGCACAGAGATAAGTGCAAACCAAGGCCAAGGTCTCTAGGCACAGTCTCCGAGGAGGCCCTTGTCTAGGGGTCTGTGGGTCATGGCATTAAAATTGCCTGGGAGCTTGTCAAAAATACAGGCCCCTGGGCCCACTTGGCTCTCTGAGACTCCCCAGAGTCTAGGGGAGGGGCCCTGCTCCTGTGTTTGTTACTCATCAAATTCTGACATAGGCTGCAGTTTAAAGGGAGCTGCGGGCAGGGAGGTGAGCCTAGGATATAGGGACCAGAGAGGAGCTGGAGGAAAGGAGGAAGTAGGGTGGCAAGGGGTCAGTTTGAAGGGATCTGGCACACGATCTGTGATTAAATTGCTCAACATTACCATTAGGCATTATCCTTACTAGTGCTGTTATTCTTGGTAGAGTCGTAGGATTTCACCTCTGAGGCCTGCAGCAGTTAGGGCATGATGCAGGGGTCAGACCAGTCAGGGTTCGAATCCAGCTCTGTAACTCTCAAGCTGTGTAATCACGACCCGGTCACTTAGCCTCTCTGAACCTCTATTGCCCCGGTGATAACAATGAGACCCACAGTTCAAGTTTCTCATGGAGATGGAATGCACGGAAGCATGGAGCTGACCCTACAGTGCAGGACAGATGAGCCCAGATGGGGCCAGCAGCCACCACCAGGGCCGTGCGCCCCCAACCCTGCCCACCCCCACACCATCTATCCTAGTTCAGGCATTTCTGTTCAGAAATGCAACAGCAGCCCTTGATTGTGAAAATAGATCACTCAGAGTTCTCCTCCCTCTAATTAGGTTGTCTTAGTTGTTCATTTTGCACAGTGAGGAAGGAGCTTGGAATTTACCGGGAAGATTGGAGACAGTTCAGAGCTGGCAGCAGTTTTGGCCACCAGTCCATGTCTGCCTGTGCCCTCATGTTATCTTCTCTGAGTGTAGCTCCTGGCAGGGTCATACCAGGTCTGGAGCCAAAGGATCTGGGGATTGTGTGGACGTGGGCAGGGCTCCCTCCCAGACCTCTGTAGAACAGGGTCACCTTCATTTGCCTTGCTTAGCTCAGGGGCTCTTCATGAAGACCAGAGGTGATCATGTGGAAGTCCCCAATCAGTACTGCATGGGCTGAACAGTTGGATGGCGTGGCACTTTGGTGGCACTTCCTGGCATGGAATGCAACCCAGGCTAACATGCTGAGTGCAGCAAACCCGGGAAGGACATGGCCTCAAGCTGCCTTTCTTTGACACCTTGTTTCTGGGGGATTTATACTAAGAAAGGGCAGTCTCAGGGACCCACCTGGGTCCCCCAGGCCCCAGAGATGTCTTGCAATCAATCACCCAAAGGCATCATGTTGTGGTGTCTGAGAGGCCCAGGCTGAAGTTCCTCCCCACCACTGAGCAGCTAGGTGACCTGGAGCCAGTGACTTTGCCTCTCTGCCTCAGTCTTCTGATCTGTAAAATCGGGAGAGCATCTACCTCCCCTGGCCACCGTGAGGCCTGCTGGACAACGCCCAGGAAGGAGTGGGTGTTGGTGGGGACCTACCTGCTCCCCTCATTTTCCAGATGGAGACACTGCAACCCAGGAGAGAAAAGGCTTGAGGACACAGCCCACAAGAGGCCAGGGTGGGTCTCCAGGGCCTCGAGGGCTCTGAGCCCCAAGGAGGATGGAAACACTGCCTGGACCATTACAGGAAGCTAAAGGGGCGGAAGGAAGAGTCCTTGTTGCCTGGTAACTCCACTAAAGTGGGAAGCCTGGAAAACATCAGGTGGTGACATTTTAAAACTGGGGGAGTCATGGGGCAGAATGCCACATTCTTGAAGGGACAAAAGACCCTCTCCTGGCAAGCCACCTCTACCCAGGCTCAGGAGAAGAGCAGGTCTTGGGGGCTGGCGCCTTCAGACACCTCCGGGCTCTGCTCCAGGGTGCGAGATGAAATACGTGCAGGAGCCAGGAGGGGAGCGGAAGAAAAAGATGGTGGGGGGCGCTTGCAAGGAGCTGTCTCCCCCTTCATCTCTCAGCCGTTCTCTGGGTCTCTCCACAGCATCTCGAGTGCTGAGTCGACAGAGGACAACATCAAATCTGCTCAAAGTTCCTTTATGTGGGGTACAGATGTACACTTAGAAACGCCCAGCGAACAGGAGGTCACAGGGACTGTGACTCAGGGAGAGTCAGGCACAGCAGCCTCTGGAAGACGTGGCACTGGGCAGACCCAGGAGCCATGCGGTTCGGGGAGCAGGAGAGGGAGGCCGAGGGCTTACTGAAGAGCAGCCCTGTGCAGGTCGGCTCCTGGGGCACCAGGGAGAAGGGTGCTGTGCTGCAGAGACGGCACACGGGCGTCTGGGCTCAGAGGAGCAGGCATCCGCGCCCGGCATCAGCCCAAGGCCAGGGGTGGTTGTCCCTCCCCCTCTGGTGGTCTCTCCGTCACCACCAAGTCTCTGCTTTTAGAAGCAGCATGGAGCGACGTGCAGAGAGGAGGGAAGGTCTGACTTGCCAAACTCCACAGGACTTATAAGTAATGCCTTTGGAGCCCCAGTGCGCACGGGACCCAGGCGGGGAGCCGGGTGCTGTGCGCAGCAGGAAAGCTCCACCCAGGCGAGCTGGAGCCCGTCCCTGCCCCCACTTTTAAAAACTAAAAGCAACCTCTTAAACTCATCTGACTTCTGCTTTCGTGTCCTGTGAAATGCATAGTGGGGGCCATTCAAGAGGCTCTTGGGAGAAGCCCCTCTAGTTTTCGGTGATGATGAGGACAGAGGCTGCAGCCCTGCCCGGGCGGGTGGAGGCTGCAGCCCTGGGTCTCTGTTCCTCCTGTGCTTGGTCTCTCTCTGCCGCCGGCTCTGACGCCTGCTTATCCTGATACTGGGTGTGGCAGGACTCCCAAACGGACAGTCACAGGCAAACATGCCTGTGACTCCTTCAGGAACTTAGACATCAGGGGGGTGTGAACCTGAAATTTAGGAAGAAATTAATCTTTGGCAGGACCTCCAAGGAAGCTCAGTTTCAGTCGTAAATTCCAGGCATCTCTGTTTTCACGACTCAGGCAGCGTTTACGGAGGCCCCAGTGCGGTGCCAGGCACTGCGAACGTGCTGGGGACACCACGGCGGCCAAGACCAGGCGAGGGCCCTTCCCAGCCCAGCCAGGAAAGTCTTAAACAAGGAGCCCTACAGTTACGTGTGAGGCTGTGTCTTGTGAGAGGCACAAGCATGCCACGTGGGTCCTGGGGAGACCTTGGGGGCGGTGTCAGGATGGAAGGGAGGCTGGGAGGATGAGGAGGAGTTAGCTGACTGGGGGGAGTAAAGAGACACGAGTGCAGGCTGTGCAAAGGGACTGTGGCCAAAGCCCCATGAGCGGGAGGGGTGCTGGCTAAGGTGAACGGGGCCAACCTGGGCCTAGCAGGCCCAGCGTGGATTTTGTTCATCCCAATGCAAAGGGAGGTTTTATGGGGACTTGAAGCAGGGACCTGGGGGACAGGGTCTGAGGTGACACAGATCAATTTGCATCGTCTAAAGGTCAGAGGGTAAACGGGTGGGGTGAATGGGGAGCCCAGCGGGAGCCACGTGGTGGCCCAGCAGGAGAGGTGGCAGCTGAGACACGGAGCACAGCAGTGACAGAGAGACGAACCGGGTCTGGGCCGGGTCTGAGGGCACCTCGGACGCTGGTGGTGGAGCAAGTGTCGGGTGTCCACATGGGCCCCAAGTTTCTGGTTTAGGTGCCGGGCAGTTGCTCGTGCCTTTTCCTGAGATGGGAGAAACTGGAAGAAAACAAGAATTTGCAGGGAAAAGGTCAACTTTTTCTTCTTCCCCAAACCGGGCAAAGGCAGCTTTCTCCGTTGCCTTCCCTTTTCAAGCCACCGGCAGATCAAATACCTTTGCTCTTAAGTTCCCAGCGATCTTTTATCATATCTCTTACCTCTGAGAACAAGCAAATTAAAAATATGCCCACAGACCCAGGTTTGAGGCTCACAAAAGTGCTTTGGTGAATAGGATTAGTCCCCAAGTCCAGCAAGGCTTGTGGGGCCGTGCCAGCGGGGGGCGGTCCAACCTGCGGAAAAGCTGAGTCTCATGACCAGGAGCCCGCAGAGGTCCCTCGGGGGACTCCCTGTTGTTGCCGGAGACAGATCTTTCAGAGAAGGAGCTCCGGCCCTTGTGAGTGAGTAGTTCGACCGCCCTGGAGTTGGGGGCCAGGCGAGAGGGCTTGGCTTTGGGGGGTCTCCCTGGGGGCCGCAGAAGCTGCCCTGTTGTTAAGGACAAACCGAGCCCTCACAGCCGCGACCACCATGGGGTGGGCCCCAGGGGCTTCTGAGAAATGGGAGTTGTGATCTTCTCGGGACAAACATGCCAGGGAGGTGACAGGCGCAGGTGAGCAAAGGAAGCAGGGTCCTGGCTCTGGACCTAGACGGTTCGGGGTCAGACCCCATGAGACCACCCCTGGCTCTGAGTCCTTGCTCAGTCCCCGAGCTTCAGCTTCTCATCTGTCACATGGGCCTGCTATGCCCGGCCTTCCAGGGCAGTTGTGTGCGGCGACAGGACCGCTGGTGAAAGGCTGACCATCTGTCCTGGCAAAGCTGTGGGGTTGGCTGGTTTCCTTGTGAAATAGCTTCGGCCACGGCGAGGCAAGGCGTTCCCTTATTTGGTGACGGCCTTCCGAAGACAGAGCAGTAAGCGCACAAAGACAGGGGGACCCAGTCCTGTCCTCGAAGACGTCAGAGTCTCCTAAGGGAGACGCTGTGCCTTAGTTCCTGCGCTCCCAGGGGCAGCTCTGTGCTGGGACAGTGCCGAGAGCCAGGCCTCGCACCTCCCGATGACCACGGCCCTGTGTGCCGGCCACTCTCCTCTGGCGGCCCCACAGGGCCTGCAGCTGCTGCCCGGGCCTGCAAAGACCCAGCGTGCCTGGGAGTCCCGCCTCCCCAGTGGGCCCTGGGACCTGGAGTCCCGTCTCCCCGGGGACCTGGAGTCCCGCCTCCCCAGTGGGCCCGGGAACCTGGAGTCCCGCCTCCCCAGTGGGCCCGGGGACCTGGAGTCCCGCCTCCGAGTGGGCCTGGGGACCTGGAGTCCCGCCTCCGAGTGGGCCTGGGGAGTGACCGGGTGGGGCGGGGCCCTGGGCTGCAGGACTGCTGCGCCGCTCCCCCAGAACTCTGCCCTGGCATCAGGCTGGAGTTGCCTCGTGAGGTTTTGCCTGAGGCCACACCCTGGCTGGCTTCCTTCTTGCCCCGTCTGCTCATCCCGCCTCTGACGGTCTCCCCCGGAGACCTCCCTGGATGAATCGCTTGCACAGGAATCCTCGTCTTAGGGTCAGCAGGACATGTAACTGTTTTCCCATTTTCCAGATAAGGGAACTGAGGTTTGGGAGTTTCCGCCACTCTCTTGGCGCCGCACCACTGGTGGCAGCTGTGGCGGGCCTCGGACCCACCCGGTTCTCTCTGCTCTGCAGTACGGTGACAGGGACGGCAGCAGAGGGAGACGCCAATCCCTAGGGAGGCCAGGGGGAGGACAGCAAATTCCCACATTCAGGAACGAGGGTGGGTGGTGCCACTGTAGCCCATGGGGCCACAGTGGGATTCTTCAGATGGAAGAGGTGGGAATGGCACCATGGGCAAAGGGAACAGCGTGTGCAAAAGCACAGGGTGTGAAAGTCGCTTCTTGTTGGGGAAACCTCCGTGCCCCTCTCCCCCGGGCCGTGTCCAACCTCCTGAGTGCTCCCCTGCTCCCCCAAAGCCCCCCAAGCTACTCTCCACACAGAAGCAGCCAAGGTTGTCTCTCAAGAATGCAAACCTCGTCATGTTTCACTGAGTTCCTTTCAAAAAGATGATCTTCAGTGACTGCCTGTCCCACTTGGAAGAGTCTAAACGCTTTTCCATGTCCAGCCAGCCCTGGTGACCCGGCCCAGCCAGCCTCTGCCCTAATCTCCTGCCCTGATCCGTTCACTCACTCCAGTCGCCCTGGCCAGCTCTGTTCTCTGAACAAGTGAGCTCCTCCTGCCCCAGGGCCTTTGCACTTGCTGTACTCTCTTCTGGGGAAAGAAACACTCTCTTCCAGATCTTCACAGGCCAGCCGCTTCTTATCCTTGAGGTCTCAGTTTATGTCAGGTTCCAACCCAGCACATGGCCCTGTTGGATTTTTTCAAAACACTTGTAGCAACTCTAGTCATTAGACTTGTCACATTGTTTTCTTATCCATCTCATATCTGTGCCCTAGGATGTGAGCTATCTGAGGTTGGGGACCTCATCTCTCTCACCTCTTACTCCAAGTACCTTTAGCAGTGCCTGGCACACCGCAGGTGTTCGGGAACAACTGCTGCACTTGGCCGGTGTGTGTGCAGGGCTCAGAGGCTGGGCGGGCTGGGCTTAGCTGGGGAAGCCTGGAACGTCCAGGCAGGGCATTCGGACAGAACCCTTGAGTGAGAAGGCGTTCCCAGGAAGGCCACCGCCTCGGCCAGGCCCCGGGGGAGAAAGGAAGAGAGGACTCGCTCAGGGGCTCTGGGATGTTGGGAGCTAGAGAGATTGCCCACAGTCTGAAGCGGGCCACGCCCGCTCCCGGCGCCGGGTTCCTGGCCCCACCCTGCCCTAGCGGCGCGGAGGAGACACGCGGCCAGAGGGCAGCCCCGCCTGTGGAGAGACGCGCTGGGCGCTTGCAGCTTCCTTGCAGCGAGGCCCTGATCGCTTTGGTCCCAGGGACTCTTGTCGCCCCCGGTCCCGCCCCACCCCGGATGCCCATGGCCTGTGCCACAAGGCAGACGCCATGTGCAGGGTTCTGCAGAGCGGACCTTCTGCCGGCCCTCGACGGAAGGCTCACGGCTGGGGGCTTGTTTCCTCCCTCAGATGTGTGTTCCAAGAGGGAACCGTTCTGCTCTCTCACGGCATCGGACTGTGAGGGCTTGGAAAGGGTTATGAATGTGCCGGCGAATGGCAGACGCAGCGTTGGTGCGGAAGGTACGTGTGAGTCAGACAGAGTTTTGATCAGGTCTCCACAGTGCTTGGTGAGGGAGGTCTTCTCTTGCTAAGCACGTGCCAGTGGGGCTGCTTACAAGGAAGGACAGAAGAAACGCCTCCCGGCAGGAAGCAGGAGACAGCGTCACTTCTGAAATGGCTAAGAGGGAACGGCGGGACTGGTGTAGGCATGGGCTTCACTGGGTGAGGGCATGCCGGCTGTCCCTCTGGCTGTGACGCAGATCCGACGGCCCGAGAGCCGGCATTTCCGGTAGCTGCCGGGCGAGGCTGCTGCTGCTGCTGCTGCTGCTGTCTGTGGGCCGCGCTCTGAGTAGCAGGGCCTAGTGGGCTAGAGTGCAGCGGCCGCCCCCAGATAGGGTTCTCCCGCAGTAGCCGAGGAGCTTACCAAGTGGGCGCATTGGGTCCCAACCTTGCGGACTCTGACTGAGCAGGTCTGAGACGGGGCCCAGGAATGTGCACTTCTAACACTCCCAGGTGAGGCTGATGCTCTGGGGCAGGGCGCGGGACTCAGAGGCCGGGCTGCCTTCCGGGGCTCCACATCCCAACAGGGCGGGAGGGGAGCGGAGAGGCGGGTGGAACAGGCGCATCCGTAGCGATGGGTGCAGCTGTAGTCAAGCGAGAGACGTGGCATCACCTGGGCGTTTCCATTTAACCTGCGTTGTTTCATGCCAGGCCTTGAGCCCTGTGCAAGCTGCTCGTTTGTGGCTTGCTGGGTGTTTGCATTTTCGCTTGCTAGTTCTGGCTTGTAGGAAAGCTCACATAGCAGTACCGTGTGCTCTTCTGGCATTTTAAAACTATGCGGGTCTCCCCAGCCCATCCCAGGCCTGAGAGGCCTCGGCGTGGAGAGGAGGCGCCGCGCGCGGTGGTGTCTCTAGGTGTGCTCTGCACGCTGCCACCGCACAGTCTCTCCGGAGTTATGCAAGTGCAGGTCCCCTGGCGCAGGCCTGCGAACCTCCAGGAAACCCTAGAGTCTACATGTGTTATTGACTTCCAAAGGGATTTAGCACACTGAAACCAGTCCTCTATAGAGAGAGCCTCCTGAAACAGCACACCACGTGATCCCAAGTTTTCCTTCTGGAAACCATTTTCCTTCTGGAAACTTCCACCCAGATGGCGAGACATAAATATATGCTGGAGGGAGTAGAATCTGTGGACTGTCTTAGCTTTTGTCCATGCTGGAATTCCTTCTTCCCCACTCTCCTCGGGTGATCTCACCTGCTCTTAGGACCTGCCCCTCCGCTGCCTCCTTGGCCCTCGCCGCCCCCCCACACCCCCGCCCCCCACCACACCCCTGCCCCATGCCGCCTCTCCCCCGCCCCGCCCCCCCCACATCCCCCACGCCGCCTCCCCCTTCCCCGCCAGCGCCGCCTCCCCTCCTCTGCTCCCCCGTCGTGCAGAGGGGCTCCTCTGTCACGTCCACTCAGAGCTCAGCCTTGTGTGGCCTGGCATTGCTCTGGAATCCTCTCATGCATGGTGTTTTGTCATCTCCTCCTCAAGTCAGTCAGCTACTAATTGAGCAGACATTTGTCAAGACCTTTTATGTGTCCAGTTCTAGCAAGGTGTTGGGTTGCAAGATGAACCGATGCTGCCCCAGAGAAGTGCACACTCTAGTGTGGGAGACAGACAGACAGATGAACACACGGGGTAGATACTAAAAATACTCTAATAACAATAACACTCTATACTTTGGAGTCACGCTGCCAGAGTTTAAATTCCGAGTCCACCCTCAGTATCTGTGTGACCTCGGGCCCTCTCTGTGCTCCAGTTTTCTCATCTTTAAAAACGAGGGAATAAGAACGTCACCTTCCAGGGTTTGTGTGAAGGGTGACTGAGTAATGAGTGCAGGTCTCCCAGCTCCTTTCCAAGCACCAAGGAAGAGTTCAGTAATAGTGGGTGGGTGCTATGTAGGAAGGAATGACTCCTCATGCTACTAAGAATAATCGAGAAGGCCTCACAGAGGAGGGGGTGTTGGGAGTGGGTGAGCAGGATGAGCAACACTTTGCTGAGAAAGGAGAGGAAGGGCAGTTAGGAAGAGGGAACAGCCTGTGCAAAGGCCTAGATGCAGGAGAGGAAGGGTGCTCGGAGACGCTGCGGGCTGGAGGATGTAGCGGACTGGCGGGAGGTAGTCTGGGTGCCCTCAGCCTCAGCTTCCTCACCTGAAAGGTGGGGATAATAATAGCATACACCCTTATGGATGTGCAGTGCTCAGTGTGCAGGGCTCACTAGCGTTGGCCAGGGTGGCGCTTGCTACTGATCCAGGAAAGAGACTGCACTTATTTATATACAGGGATTCTGCCCTTGGCAGGGAATTTGGGAACCTGCGCTGGGAGCCGTGTTGAGGGTGAGCTAGACAAGCCACATGCAAGGAGAGGGGCTTGCGGCCAGCATTACGTCCTAGCCCTGCTTTGTTTCTAACCCCAAAGAGGTCACTCGACTCAGGCACCTTCCTTCCCCATCCCACCTCGCCCCGGTCAGATGCGGCCAAGGTGGCCTTTGGACTCTTCGGAAAGCAAATTCACCCACAGCCAATGAAGACTGGGCACTTTTAGTCTTGAAAAGAATGTCCCCAGGGTGGGAAGGCCGGCAGAGCGGTGAGGATTGCCGGGCGGCTTCCACGCAAGTGCTTGGGGTGCCCTCTGCACCGGGACCTGCTGTGGCCAGCCCGGCCAGCCCGCCACACCCTCGGGCATTCCCGCAGCCTGCTGCTCTGGTGCTTTCCTTGGAAGTACCTGTCGGAGAACACTTGCCTTTTTACATCGTTTTGCTTTGATTTTGTTATTGTGGTAAAATACATGCAACATAAAATTGACCATCTTAGCCATTTTTAGGTGTGCAGTTTGGTGGTATCCAGGACATTCACATTGTTGCACAACCATCACCACCATCTGTCTCCAGAACCTTCCATCTTCCCAAACTGAACTCCGTGTCGGTTACCACGCACTCCCAGCCCCGGCACCCACCGCACAGCCTCTGCCCCTACGATCTGACTGCTCTATGGACCTCATGTAGCGGGAGCACGCGGCATCCGTCCTTCTTTGACTGGCTATTTCCCTGCACACAGTGCCTTCACGGCTCATGCTGTGGCGTGTGTCAGAGTTCTCTTCTTTTTCAGGCTGAATAATATTCCATTATATGTACACGCTCCGTTTGCCTATCCATTCATTCACCGATGGACATTTGAATTGTTCCCAACTTTTGGCTATTTTGAATAGTGCTGCTGTGAACATGGGTGTACAAGTATCTGTTTAAGCCCGTTTTCAATTCTTGAGGATATATGCTCAGGAGTGGAGCTGCCGGATCGTGTGATAACTGTGTTTACATCTCTGAGGCCCCACTGTGCTGTTTTCACAGCGGCTATACCAGAGATACTGCTGTTTGATGCATTCCTCCAAATGCAGGACTTAGGCACCAAGAGCTCCCCGGATTCAGGTCACCCTGAATGCATGGCATTATAATGACATGTAAGCGACTAGGTTATAGCTAACATCTAGTTTGCTTTGTAAGCCAAAAAGATCTTGCCTGGCAGCCTCATGTCCCTTCTGCCTCCTAGATAGGACTGCCGTCACTTTGTTGTCCCCAGGGTAGTGATGGGTGGGTGATGGATTTCATCTGGACATGGCGAAGAGCTTTCTGCTGAGGGTTGTGGGGCATCTGCCCCTCTGCTCTGGGGCCCGAGACTCCATCCGGGCCATGTGAGGGTCACCAGCCCAGAGCAGCCGATTCTCAGCAGACACACCACATCCAGGGCTGGAGTGGGCACAAGAAGGCCCATTTTTATTTGTTTGTCGCAAATAATAGCCCCATTATCTGAACCAGAATATTCTCTCCTTGAATCCTCAGGGTCCATAAGGGAACCAAATCAAAAGAGGAGGCCATTGTACTGACTTGCCAGGGAACTGCCATTGTCCCAGCCAGAAACCTGGGACTGGCAGGATCCATTCTCTCCTGGTCACAGGGGTATGTGGGGATCAGAAGGCCCCATGTTGGAGCAGGGGAGTAAGATGGCTGGAGTGTGATGGCATTAAGCTAAAGAACTCCGTCGTGCAATGTGCAAAGGCTT
This sequence comes from Mirza zaza, assembly GCA_008750895.1. Taxonomy (NCBI): domain Eukaryota; kingdom Metazoa; phylum Chordata; class Mammalia; order Primates; family Cheirogaleidae; genus Mirza; species Mirza zaza. The sequence goes on from VSMD01041452.1 coordinate 67,900, forward strand.
TCCAGAAGCTTGCAATCCTGACACTAGCTAAATCTACCTACCTCCATCTGTCTATCCATCCATCCACCCATCCCTGAGCTGAGGTCTGAGAATGGATAAGAGTGAACTAGTTTAATTAGAGAGGGAGACTGCTCCACGCTGAGGGAACAGCACGTGCAAAGGGTCCGTGGGGGGAGCCTGTTGGATCAGAGAACTTGGCAGGAGGATGGCACAAGATGAGGCTGGAGGGGTCAGCAGGGGACAGACATGCAGGACCCCATAGGGAGTTGTCTATACCACTGGTATCCAATATAACTTTCTGTGATGATGCAATGTTCCATATCTGTGCCGTCCAATATAACAGCCACTGGCAACATGTCACTACTGAGCACTTAAAATGTGGCAAGTATGAGCAAGGACCTGAACTCCTGATTTTATTTTGTTTTAGATTTAAATGACCCCATGTGGCTGGGGGCTGCTGTCTGGACGGCATGAGTCTATACCCTGAAAGTGTGGGAGGCCAAATGAAGGGCTGACTCAAGGGCCGAATCTGCACGGTCACAGCCATCTCCGGCTGCTGTGTGGAGAGTGGTTGGAAGGAGGATGTGAGGAGACCCCTGAGGAGGCTCCTGCTGTGGCCCAGAGAGGAGGCAGGGGTCGGGTGCAGATGGGGGCAGAGAGAAGGAAGAGATTTGGGAGCAACCAGGGACGGACAGGCAAGGGGACTTGCGGGCGAGGGAGGAGCTGGTGATTCGGAGGTGGTGTCAGGGTTACCCTCAGGTCTCCACTGACACAGTGGGGTAGGACGCGGTGCCTTCCCTGAGTCGGGGGACCTGGTGCAGGCCTGGGTCTGGGGGAGTCTGGGAGCCCCAAGTGCTGCCCCGGTCCCTGAGCATGAGCAGCCTCTGAGTCGCACAAGAGGGACTGTCACCTGGGGAGCTGGAGCCCTGGCGGGAAGTGCAGGCTGGAGGCTGAGAAGCGGGTTGTGAATATGCAGACGCTGAAGCTGTGGCCTGGGTGCTGAGTGGGGGGCCGAGGCCTGAACCTCCAGGGCCTCCCACACCAGACTGCGCAGAGAAAGGAGTGTCTGTGAAAGTGACAGAGGGGCACAACCGGAGGTGTTGGAGGAAAGCCAGGGAGGTGTTGGTGTGGGAAGCCAAGGGAAGAGATCATTCCCAGGTGGGGATGGTGAGCGGGGTGCGAGCTGGCATCCTTGCTGAGGACAGAGCCGAGTCCACTGGACGTGGGTGTGGCAGCCACAGGTGCCCTAGCTCAAGGGCAGCCAGCGGGACGGCCAGTGTCTGCCTCTGTGTCCTGTTCCGCGCAGCCACGTGTGACTAGCACTTCACCTTCGTGGCTGTTAACATCTTCCACCAAGTGGAACTCAGACCTTACAGGCTTGAGAAGCAGTTTAAGGTGGTTTTGTATGTCCCATGTGTGTTGATTTCACAGTGAGGCTCTCAGTCAGCCTCTAGTTCCCTCTTTTCTAAGTTCTTGGAGGCATCAGACTATAGCCCCTAAGTTCTGGAAACAGCCTTGATAGCTACTCTGTCACAAAGAAGTAGGTGCCCGCATCTGGTAGGTTATAAAGGGCAGCTGGTTCTGCCCCGTTGTCTCCTTAATTTATCGTAGCTGATCTGCATTTCCAGCCTCTTCACTCCCATCCAGAGCTGGATGGACTAAGATCTTCCTTCCAAACTTCACACCTGGTCCTTTTTGTCTCCCCCTTCTGCACAGATGTCACCACCTACTGCCCAGCCATGTCCATGTCTGTAGAACACTGTTGATGGGTATAAATGGAATCCAGCTCTGACTGCCCAATGCCGAAATGGGAGGATGTGGCAAGCTACAAGAATTAATTAATTCATTCATTCATTCAGTGTCCCAGCTATGTGCCAGGCACACTGTTCCAGACACTGGGAGACAGACAATAAGCAAATAAAGAAGTCAAGCATAATTGTATGTCACATGGTGATATGTGCTGTGAAGATATAAATGAGGAGGAAGGCTCAGGAGTGATAAAGAAGGTTGCAGTTTTCAAATAAGACAGTCAGGGAAGGCCTCACTGAGAAGGTGAACTTTGAACAAAACCTAGGAAGGGAGAAGGAGGTGGCGAGGGTGGCCGAGGTGTGTCTGGAGACCAGTGTGGCTGGAGCAGATGGGGTCAGGGTAAGGGTGTGGTGGGCAGGAGCAGGCTGGCAATGGGGAGACCACACAGGGCCTGTGGGCTGAGCCAAGCACTTGGCTTTCACTCTGAGGCCACTGGGAGCCATCAGAGGTTTCGAGCCAAGAAGCCACATGAGGTGACGTGGGCAGAATGGCAATAGCAATGGTGCCATAACCCAGGAAGAAGAGACAAACGACTTCCCTCTTGGTGTCAATCCTCCCGCCTGCCCACTGCAGCTGGTGCGGCATGTGGGGGTGCACCCCAACCATCCCGGACTTCCTGGGACTCTGCTCGTCCATGCCTGTGCTGAGGATGCAGGCTTTGAACCTGGATGGTTAGGGAGAGAGAGGAGAAAAACAGAATAAAACAAACCAAAGCAGAGAGAGGCCGGTCCAGTGCCACAGTGGGGCGTTGGGGCACGTCCCCACACGCCGTCCTGCCTTCCCTGCCTTGCGCCACCTCCTCTCGCCCATGTTCCTGTCTCGCGGGCCCATTTCCCCGCCAGCGGTGCCTGCCCCCACTTTCCACCCATGGAACCCCTCCGTGGGCTGTCCACACCTCACATTCCTCGTCATCCACCGTCCGGCCCCTTCTCAGACCACCGCACTGCAGAAGGGGCTGTCCACGTGCCCTCCCCGCCACCCCGCCAGGCACGGGAGCCCGCGCCTGCCAGTCCCAGGTCCCGCGTCAGCTCCGGGCCGTCACCCCGGCAAGGGGCCGCGCCCTGCGTGCCGTCTCCGACCGGGCGCCGCAAGGCCTCGTGCGGGTGTGACCCGCCGTCCCGGGACCGCGGCAGCCCCTCGGGGCGGTGGGCCGGGCCTCGTGCCGGTGTGACCCGCCGTCCCGGGACCGCGGCAGCCCCTCGGGGCGGTGGGCCGGGCCTCGTGCCGGTGTGACCCGCCGTCCGGGGACCGCGGCAGCCCCTCGGGGCGGTGGGCCGGGCCTCGTGCCGGTGTGACCCGCCGTCCGGGGACCGCGGCAGCCCCTCGGGGCGGTGGGCCGGGCCTCGCCGCCTCTGGCGCAGGAGGCGCCCCGCGAGCGCGAAGGCCACGGGCTCATGGCGGCGGATTTTCTCAGCCGGTCTTCATTCTGCGCTCAGAAAAGTCTCTCAGGGGCTGTTTTCTAGGTGGCCGTCGCCCCGCCGCCGCGGGCAGGTGTCGCGGAGCGTCCCCTGGGCGGGGGCCTGGCGGGCCGGGGCGCGCGAAGAGACAGCCGGGCGCGCCGGGACGGGTCGCGAACGTGGCGGAGTCGGGACGCGGGCTGTCCTGGGGCTCGGGCGTCCGGCCGGCTCGGGAGGGGACTTGAGCTGGGTCTCCAGGGCGAGGAGGTTCAGGACCCGCGGGGAGACCGCGGTTCCGGGGGGCGTTTGGGGCGGAGTTCAGCACCTGTGCCCGAGGGCCTCCCCGGGACAGGAGAGCAGGCTGGAAACCAGTCCGCGCCGGAAACCCAGACGTCTTCAGAGACTTCTGGAAGGTCCCGCCGCCGGAGCAGCAGCTTGCCCGCCCCGCGCCGCCAGCCCGGCCCCGCGCTGCGTCTCTGCGCGGGCGCCGCACCCACCGTCCCCCGCCGCGCGGCCTCTGGGCGTGGCGGGATCGCGAGGGTCGCTCGCCACAGGCCTGTCGAACACAGGAGGGCCGAGCTCCCGGCCCTCCCTTTGACTCTCTGCGGTCACGTGACATGTTCGAGGACGAAAGGAACCCCGGACTCTCACCCCAGCTGGAACTAACAGAAAATGAAGAAAAAATGGGACTTTGGGGCTATGTTGCCCAGTTTCCCAGGCGTCGCCCAGGGCGATGTTGGGGGAGACAGATGCAAGCGCGATTCATGACCTTGTCTCTCAGGCCTGCCTCCACGCTGCCTCCTTTTTTCCTTGTTTGTGCCTTGTTGGGGGCTGTAATTTCAAGTTGCAAGAGTAATGTTAATACAAAGAACTCCTGTATATTACACTTCAACTGGGAGCAGCAGTTGTTTCCACTTTCCTCATTTGCTCTGTGCATGTGCAGGTACACATCTGGGCAGTAAGTTGCACGCCTCCTTACTTCACCCCTAAATGCTCCGCACGTTCTTCCTAAGAGCAAGGACATTCTCCTGCACAACCCAGTGTAGCTGCCCAGGTGCGGCAGCTCACCCTCCACCCGGTGCTGCTGCTCAGTCCACTGTCCATGGTCATGGGTCACCAGCTGCCCGGGAATGTTCTCTGAAGCTTTTCCCCACTAGCTTTTTAACCCTTCCTCCTTCTTTTAATTTTAGTTTTTTACATGGAAATAATTTCAAGTTCACAGAATACTACAGAGGACACACATGTATTTTACCGAGATTCACCTGCAGCTGACATTTTGCTCCAATTGGTTACCATATACACACATTGTATCTGTCTGTGTATCTATCTGTCCATCCACATATGTAGTGTTTTTTCCTAAACCATTTGAGAGTGACTTGCATTCAGCATATGCCTTAACCCCTAAATACTGCAGTGTGTACACACTAAGAAGAGGGAAATTCTCTTACATAACCATAGTCCAATTTATGCATTCTGAAAATTAACACTGATATGGTACTTTTTATTGAAAGGAAATTCACATAATATAAAATTAAACATATTACAGTGAACAATTCAGTGGTATTTAGTACATTTACAATGTTGTGCCACCACCTCTGTCTCGTTCCAGCATGTTTCCATTACCCCAAAAGGAAACACCACACCCATCAACCAGTTTCCCCCTATTCTCTCACCCTCTCTCCAGCCCCTGGCAGCCACCAATCTGCCTGCTGTCTCTAAGGGGTTTATCAATTCTGGACATTTCCTATAAATGGACTCACAGCCTTTTGTGTCTGGCTTTTTGCACTTAGCATGATGTTTTCCTGCATGTTGTAGCTCTTCATTCCTCTCTGTGGCTGAGTACTGCTCCATGGTGTGTGTGCACCACATTTGCTTTATCCATTCGTCAGTTGATAGCCATTGGGGCTGCTTCACCTTTTGACAACTTTGAATGGTGCTGGCGTGAACTTACGTGCATCTATATTTGCTTGAGTTCCTGTTTTCAATTCTTTTTGGCATATACCTAGGAGTGGAATTGCTGGGTCAGATGGTAATTCTATGTTTAACTTTTTAAGAAGCTGCCAAATTGTCTTCTGTAGCGGCTACCATTTTCTGTTCCCACCAGCATTCTGCAAGCATTCCAGTTTCTCCACATCCTTGCCAAACATTTTATTATTATTATTATAGCCACTGTAGTGGGTGTGAATTGGTATCTCATTGTGGTTTTGATTTGCATGTCTCTGATGGTTACAATGTTGAGCATCTTTTCATGTGCTCATTGACTATTTAGATATCTTCCCTGGGGAAATGCCTTTTCAAGACATTTGCTCATTTTTAAATTGGATTCATTGTCTTTTTCTTGTTGAGTTGTAGGAGTTCCTTATATATTCTGGCAAAGTGAGAATCATACCCCTCGGCCAAGAGGCCAATGCTTCCTTATATATTCTGCATACTAGACTCTTATCAGATAAATGTTTTGTAATTATTTTCTCCCATTCTGTAAGTTATCTTTTCACTTTCTTGAAAATGTTCTTTGATATACAAAAGCGTTTTATTTTAGTGAAGTCCAATTTACCTGTTTTTCTTGTATGGCTTGTGCTTTGGTGTGTGATGTAATACTTTTATCTCATCTGCTGCCCTGATTGTAATTCTGTCAATTGACCCATTCTTTTTTTTTTTTTTTTCCGGCATATTATGGGGGCACAGATTTTAAGGTTTCAATAAATGCCCTTCTCCCCCTCCCCCCACAAGTCTGAGTTTCCAGCATGACCATCCCCCAGATGGTGCACATCTCACTCATTATGTATGTATATACCCGCCCCCCTCCCCCTTCCCCCCTGCCCGATACCCTATTACTGTAGTACCTATGTGTCCACTTAGGTGCTGATCAGTTAATACCAGTTTGCTGGTGAATATATGTGGTGCTTGTTTTTCCATTCTTGGGATACTTCACTTAGTAGTATGGGTTCCAGCTCTAACCAGGAAAATATAAGATGTGCTATATCACCGTTGTTTCTTAGAGCTGAATAGTCCTCCATGGTATACATAGACCACATTTTATTAATCCATTCTTGGATTGATGGGCACTTGGGCTGCTTCCACAGCCTTGCGATTATGAATTGTGCTGCTATGAACATTCGAGTGCAGGTGTCTTTTTTGTAGAGGGTCATTGGATCTTTTGGGTAGATGCCCAGTAATGGGATTGCTGGGAATTGACCCATTCTTGACCTGCAGCACAGGGTCCATCTAAGATCAGATATTGCACTAAGTTGTCATATCTCTTTAGCCTCCTTTAATTTGAAACATTTGCCCAGCCTTTGTTTATCTTTTATGACTTTGAAATTTTTTGAAGAATACAGTCCCTCTGCTTTTTTATAGAATGTCCCTCATTTGGGGTTTGTCTGAAATTTCCTCATGTTACCTCCCAGCTGTACATCCACAGCTGGAGCACCACCTAGGTGAAGCTGTCCTCCCCACACTGTCACATCTGGAGGCACATGAAGCCCAGGTGCATTGGAGATGGTCATTTTGACTACCTGGACAAGTTGTCATTTAATTTCTCAACTGCATCATTACTGTTTCCTCCCCAATCTTTGGGGAGATGCTGGAAGACCATCCAAATAATCCTGCATCTCAATGGTTTCTCCTAGACTTGGCTTCCTCCAGTGATTCTCACCTTACCCACCTTTGCCGTGGTGGCTGCCAAGCACTGACTGTGCACCTGCAGCACCAGGCAGGCCCCAGCGTTCCACTCTAAGCAAGAGCCCTCCCTCCTCCTCCCTTGATTCATTGATTTAATCCGTTTTATTCTGTGTGAATTCATGAATTCCTGTTTTCCCCAAAAGGCTTCTAATTCATTACTGTATTTAATTATTTTGGTGTTCAAATCATCCCAGATCTGGCCACTGGGCGCCCCTACAATCTGGCGTATGTGTCCTTGTGACATACCTCCACCTTTGCTTTGCTGTTGCTTTTGTGGTAGTGCTGGTGATGGTGTGTGTGTGTGTGTGCACGTGTGTGTGAGTGTTTAAGCGTCTCTTTAGCTTTCTGGCATAACAAGATGTTCCTGGCTCATCTCGAACCTGGCTTGCCCCAGCCCTGCCTTCAGCCATTTCTCCCAGGGTCTCTGGTTCCTGCTAGAGGGAGATGATATTAGAGAACAAGACCTGGGCACCTGGTGAGCACGTGCCTTCATTAGGCCCCCTGAATGTATGGGGCAGGCAGCGGGTGCTGAGCTCAGGGCTTGGGGCCAGACCTGCCTCTCTGCCTCATCCTGGTGATGTAGGGCTCCTCTGCGGCCACACACGTGAGATGGTCGGCCTGTCGTGGCAAGTGCTGTAACAGATTAGCCACAGGCATTGTGTCACGCTGCTCCTTTTTTTAGCTAAATCTCTGCGCACAGCTATGATTATTTCCAGGTGAATTGGTCATGAAAAATTGTGAGTTTTTTAAACATAGGTATGAATTATTTTGATGATATGTGAGCACAGAGTTCCACTGAGTTTTACACAGGCCAGACATGTGTATGTGTGTGTGGGTCTGCGTGTATACATGTACACGGTGTCTTTGCTCCATAAGGTGAGATTGTGAAGTTACCTGTTTATTGCTCTGTCCCTTCCAAGACGATATAGGCTCCTGAGGCCAGCGACGGTGCCCGCTTCATGCATCACCCAGCACCCAGTGCAGTGTCTGGTCCCTGGCTGGGACTCTGTAAATGACCCTTGGGTGAACACTAATAGCCAAGTATAACTGCCATGTATGGTACACTTGTACCATGTTAGGCACTGTTCAGAGTGCTTTATGTGAATTAACTCTTTTTTTTTTTTTTTTTTTTTTTTGAGACAGAGTCTCACTTTATTGCCCAGGCTAGAGTGAGTGCCGTGGCATCAGCCTAGCTCACAGCAACCTCAAACTCCTGGGCTCAAGCAATCCTGCTGCCTCAGCCTCCCAAGTAGCTGGGACTACAGGCATGCGCCACCATGCCCGGCTGATTTTTTTCTGTATATATTAGTTGGCCAATTAATTTCTTTCTATTTATAGTAGAGATGGGGTCTCGCTCTTGCTCAGGCTGGTCTCGAACTCCTGAGCTCAAACGATCCGCCCACCTCGGCCTCCCAGAGAGCTAGGATTACAGGCGTGAGCCACCGCGCCCGGCCTGAATTAACTCTTTTAATACTTGTAACGACCCTACTTTCATCATTCCCATATCACAGATGAGGAAATTGAGGCTGAGGGAAACTCAGTGATTTTCCCAAGTTCACATAGCCAAGAAATGGCAGAGTCAGATTCACTCCTAGGCAGCCTTGCTCCAGAGTCCATGCTCTTAACTACAACAGATACTACTGGATGGAAGGATGGATGGATGAGTAAGGATGGATGGATGAGTGCATGGAGGGGTGGGTAGGTGAATACATGGATGAATGGATGAGTGAATGGATGGGTGGATGGCTGGCTGGATAGGTAGATATATGTATGTATGTATGTATAGATGAATGGATGAGTGAATGGATAGTTGAGTGAATGGATAGTTGGATGGATGGATGGATGGATGGATGGATGTAAGGATGGATGGATAGGTGGATGGGTGTATGGATGGCTGGATGGGTGCATGGGTGAAAGGGTGTCCGGATGGATGGATTAGTGTATGAGTCCAGCAGATGGGTGGCTTGTCCATTTCTCTCCTATTCTTTTGGGAGCATCCCCACTCCCTACTAAAAGTATCTCCACACCCTCCTTTTCCAGTCCCTCCGAACTCGCTGCCTTTCACAGAGCATCTCCCAGAGCTGCGCCCTCAGCTGGATCCCCAGTTAGAGCTGAGCAACCAGAGAGAGAACAGCCACCCTTGTTCTAGACCAGACATTGTCAACTGGCATCTTGAGAGCCAAATCTGGCCCCTAGATGTATTCTCTTTGGCCAACAGAGCATAAAAAGAACAATAATAACTATTAAAAAAGATTTAGTATTTAAAAATCAGGGAGTTAACTGAATTTTGATTTCCAGCTTCTCTTTCAAAAATTGGAAAATTTAGAAACTTGGGCCGTCATATATTGGGCCACTCTGGCTATGGGTCAGCTGTTCATGTGAGATGAGACTTGAGGCTGTCCATTTGCTGTGGTCCCCACCCAGCCCTCTTCGCTGGTCATCTATTTGTCCCCTGAGGGGGTCTGAGTTTGTAGTCCCTGGTCTAGACACTGTTCCTCAAGCTAGCTGGTCCAAGGTGAGGTCCCCTTTCTTGGCTACTGCCTTCTGCTTTTGACCCTGCTGAGCAAACCCTTGTCTACAAAGCTGCATTGCCCATCTTCTGCCTGCATCCTGTGTCCTGCTCCATTTCTGTGCACTTCCTTCAGTTGAGGTGAGGTGCCAAGGGTGACAGTTGAGCTCAGTTGAGAACCTGAGGTTGTAGTCACCCTGGGGGTTCTCTAATCCTCCCCGTCGTGGGTCAGGAAGACATTAACATTCTCATCCAGGTCATTGACAGCCATGTTGAGGGTGCAAGGCTGAAGACAGCCGTGTGGTGTGTCTGTGACCAGGGACGCCCCTCTGGGTTAGCACTGCCAAATCTGTTTGATTGGCCAACCACTATGAAGCCTTCTGTTTCTAACACAGTCTGGGCTTCCATTCTCCACGTGTCCTCCAGAACAGCAGGCAAGACCCTGGATGCTCAAACACGAAGCCCGAGTTCCTCTGGTCTGCCCAGAGAGCTCTCGGAAGCAGGCAGGAGGCAGGAGTGCTCTGGGTGCGGATCGGAGAGTGGGGTGAGGACGCCAGGGCCGTCCCCTCTCTCTCTCCCAGTGACACACGGCTCCTCTAGAAGCCGTTCAGGAATGCCTGTGGAGGTCACTGCCGCCCCGCAGCCTCTTCCCTGTCCTGCCTCCTCACCTTCCGCAGCTCCCAGAGAACACATCACAAAGCCCCAGTCCCCCAGGATGCCATTCATCTCGGTGGCCACAGAAAAGGGCCCCCCCAGAGACCCAGGAGCTGGTGTTCCCAGGCCAGCGCCCGTCCCCTCGCCAGCTGCAGCGCCTGTCTGCGGTGTGCGCATCCAAGATAGTTCTCCGAGGCGGAAAAGGCAGGGCCAGTCAGAGGGAGCTGCACTGTCTTCCCCTCCCTGTGGGCCACCTGCTCCTGTCTGTCCCCTGGAAGCCCTTGTCCTCTCCATCCTGACCTCTGACATAGTTCCCCACCTTCAGAGCAAGTCCTGTAGGAAGGAAGACTGCCTTAGATAGACGTGGCTTCAGCTCCCGCCTCCTGGCCACGCGGACAAGCGACCCAGCCTCTCAGACCTCAGCCTGCACATCTGTGTGGGGACCGCAGCACTGCCTGTGCGGGGGCCACCTCCCGTAACTGCCCCACGAGGGTGGCCACCAGGAGCCCAGAAGGTTGGAAACCTGCAGAGCAGAAACACTGGTGTCCCCAGGGAAACCTGGATGTTGGGTACCCTCTGACCCAACCCAGAGCCACTCCCTACTCTATCCGCCCTGCTTTGCACCCTGGGAGGCTGACACCAGGGCTCGTACCCCGAGCCTGTCTGCTTCCAGCTGTGGGTTCAGCCACTGGGAGGCACCATGGGAGGCTGCAAGCTGGCAGGAGAGGAAGGCCGGGCACTCCTCCCTCATCCCTCCCTGCGTCGGGGCCTCTGCCGTTGCTCCCACAGCCGCCGGCTGCACCTGCGCTCGCTTAGGCCCCGTGTGGTGACAGCCTCCACTAGCACCCCAGCTAGTCTCTGGGGGCCTTGGTATCTGCTACAGCCTGCATGTTTGTGTCGCTCACAATTCGTATGTTGAAGCCGTATCCCCAAGGTGATGGGTTAGGAGGTGGGGCCTTGGGGACGCGATTAGGGCGTAGGGGAGGAGGCTTCATGGCTGGGATCAGTGTCCTTAGAAAGAGGCCCCAGACAGCCTACAGCCATCTCTTCTGCCGTGTGAGGAGGACACCGCGAGAAGACGCCACCTGGGAACCTGGAAACAGGCCCCTCCAGACACCAGGCGTGCCCGCGCCTCGCCTCGGACTTCCCCGCCCCCAGAACGGCGAGAAGTGCATTGCTGCAGTTCGCAGGCCGCCAGGGAACCGCGTTTCGTGGTGTCAGCCAGAACGGACCGGACAGCGCCCTTCCGCATCCCACCCGCGCCTAGGAAGTGTCCTGCCCTGAACCCTTACACCCCCGCGTCTGGGCGAGAGCTACGCCGTGGCCCGCAGGCCCTGCTGGTGGCCGCCCCAGGCAGTGCTCAGCCATCAGTGGATTTGCTGTTATTTTCATGCTGATTTCTCCGTCTCTTTCTTACCTGTGTGAGTGAGAAGGTGTGCTGGACCTGCAGGCAGAAAAGCCCCTTGGGGCCTGAAGCTTACTACTGAGAGTACGGTTTGGGGCAACTCCCTTCATCTTCCTCAGCTTCAGTTTTCCCATCCAAGAAATGGGTTTAATACCAGTCACTTCCGCTGTGGCTGCTAGGAGGCGCCAGTTGGCCGGCGGGTGTTGTGAATCCATGTCCAGTCTCCAGAGAAGTGACCAGTGGTGCAAGAACCTCTCCGTGGCCTTAGCTGTCCTGTGAGTGAGGTGGGGACCCAAGACGCAAGTCTGGGTGAAGAAATGCCGCTTCCCTGTCCTTGTTTGCTCTCGAGTAAGCACCGGTGACAAGTATAGCAGTCAGAGATGGTTTCCAGAAGTTTCCATCTTGGCCCCTGGCCCACAGCAGCCTCTCTCCGCCCGCCCTGCCTGGCTGCACTTGCCCTCTTCACCTGGCGGGCGGAGGAGAGGATGGGGCGTGAGGCCTTGCAGGCAGGGCCAGGGTGCCTCCCAGGAGAGGTGCAGAGCGAGCAGGGGGTGCAGGGCCCAGTGCTGTTTTAGAAAACACCCTTCTCAAGCTGAACAGCCAATGTGGCCTGGCAGCTCTGGCAACTAGCATGTGGTGTGCTCTGAGGACGCTAAGATCCCTTCCGGCTCTGAGGTTCTGCGGTTCTTGTGTCTCCTGTCACATAGTTGATGGCCTATTGCATTGGTTTCTGTTGGTAGTGCCCTGTCTGGCACTTTTATTTAATCATTTTGGTTGCAAGTCATACAAACTCAGTTTCAAATGTTGTAAACTAAAAAAAGGAATCTATAGGTTCTAATAGCTAAAAGTGTACAGCTTCAGGCAAGGCTGGATCCAGGGACACAAACTCTGTTGCTTCCAATTTATCTGCCTCCACCTGTTAGCTCTGATTCCTTTGATATTGGCTTCCTGCTCAGCCAGGGTCTCCATGGAGTGTTGCAAAGCTGCCCCCAGCAGCTCCACACTCACATCTCTCCAGCTCAGTGTCACCAGAAGGAATCAAGTGCCCCTTGCTCAGTAGCACCAGCAAAAGTCCCACAGTGTGGTTGTGTAGAGCCTGATTGACCAAGCTTGTGTTGTATGGCCACTTTTAATCACCAAGGCCAGGGGGATGTAACGATTTGGTTAGTAGGACCTGGTGCCCAAACTGGTATGAGAGGGAGACAGGCCCTCCCAGAACCAAAAGTATCAAGAGACTGGACTTGATGGCTCCAAAGACACTCTGGGGTCTAGTGATTGAAGCTTCTGCAACTCTTGCATGTTGGCATCACAGGCAGCGTTGCACTGGTCGAAAGCCAGTTCTCCTGGGTTCAAGCACCAGCTGCACCACTTTCTGGCTGTATGATCTTGAGCAAGTTAATTTACCTCCCTGAGCTGCAGTTTCCTCAGCTGAAAAACAGGGATATTAATAGCATCTACCGTGTAGGAATGCTGTGGTGATTAAATGATTTCATCTCTGCAGGGTGCTTAGAGCGGGGTCTGGCGTGTAGTGAGTTCTCTGTGTTCTCGGCGCTGGGAGTCTGAGGCAGAGCTGCCAGACTCGGCCCTGGCCAGCGCGGAGTGGGCAGTGCGGGGCGCTGACTGAGAGCCTGTTACGGGAGATCAGGTGGCTGGGTGGTCACAACACGGCCTGGTAAGTGTGAGAGCCGGGGGTCAGCTCACAGGGGCTTCTGGAACCGCAGGATCAGCAGGAATTACCTGGTGAATTCGGAAGTGAGAGGGGTGTATGTGGCAGAGAGAACGGCAGATACGGAAGCCTCGAGACAAGACTGCAGTGGAGGCTGGAGCTGGAGGCTGCGTTTGAGGTTGGGAGAGGGATGGCCAGGGTGGCCCGGGGTATGGCCGAGGGCAGGCTGGGGGCAGTGGTGCCATCTCGCCCTCCCAGGGCCTCTTGGCCTCCTGTAGGAATCAGGGCTTCCACTTAACGGCTGTGTAGATCCCCCTGAAAAGATTGTTATTTTAATTTTTTAAATTTTTATTTTCTTTTCTAACAACTTTATTGAGGTATAATTGACAGATGATAAACGGCACATATCCAGTGTGTAATTGGATGAGCTTCGCCACACGTATACGCCAATGAGACCATCGCCACTGTCAATGATGGATGCGTCCACCACCACCCACGCTGGCCCCATCCCTCTGTGGCCCCGCTCCTGCCACTCCCAGTCCCCACTCCCCGGTCAGCTTCTAGAATTCTGCTTCTTGTTATCGTAAATTACTAGCTTACATTTTCTAGAGGTTTATATAAATGGAATCATACAATTTGTACTCTGTTTTTTTTTTTTTGCCTGGCTTCTTCCACTCATAATTTAATATAATTATTTTTATATTCCTCCATGTTGTTGTGTATGTCAAAAGTTTATTTCTTTTTTGTTGCTGAGTAGTATTCCATTGTAGGGAAACACTGTAGTTTGTTGGCCATTCACCTGCTGGTGGACAGCTGACTTGTTTCTGCTTTGGGAATATTACAAATAATGCTGCTATGAACATCTGTGTACAAATCTTTGTGCGGACATAGATTTTCATTTCTCTTTGGTAAATACTTAGGAGTGAGTGGAGTGGCTAGATCATATCATAGGTGTATGTTTGACTTTTTAGGAAACTGATAATTGTTTTCCAAAGTAGTGGCACCATTTTACATTCCCACCAGCTATATATGAGAGTTCCAGTTGCTTCACTTCCTTACCAACACTTAGCGTTGTCAGTCGTAACCTTAGTCATGTATGTGGGTAGTGGTTACCTCATTGTGATTTTCATTTGCGTTTCCGTAATGACTAATGGTGTCAAGCGTCTTTCCAAGTTATTTCTTGGCCCTTTGTATCTCTTTTTTGGTGAAATGTCTGTTCAGATATTTCCCCCATTTTGTATTGGCTTGTTTGCCTTCTTCCTGAGTTCTGAGAGTTCTCCCTGTCTTTTAGATAGCATGTGCCTTATCAGATATATGATATAAAAATATCTTCTGAGTCTGTGGCTTAACTTTTCATTTTCTTGACAGTGTCTTCCAAAGAGCAGAAGTTTTAAATTTTGAAGCAGTCAAATTTATCAATTTGTCCTTTTATGAATAGTGCTTTTGGTATTGTACCTGAGAAATATTTGCCTAAATCTTTGTCTAAAGTTGCTGAGATTTTCACCTATGTTTATGTCCCTTGTTCTATCAATTATTGAGAGAGAGGTATTGAAATTTCCAACTATGATTGTGAATTTCTCTATTTCTCTTGTGTTTCCATCAGTTTTTGCTTTGTGCCTTTTAAGCTTTCTTATATGGTGCTTAAATGTCAAGGATTATTATGTCTGCTTTAAGAGTTTACTCCTTTACCATTATGAAATGACCTTCTTTATCCCTGCTAATGTTCTTTGCTCTGGAATCTACTTTGTCTAATATAAATATAGCCATTCCAGGTTTTGATTATATTAGCATAGCATATCTTTCACTATCATTTTACTTTTAACCTATTTGTGTCTTTATATTTAAAGTGCATTTCTTGAAGATGGTATAGGGTTGTGCCTTGCTTTCTAATCCTGTCTGACAATCTCTGCCTTTTTACTGGGGGCTTTAGACCACTTACATTTATCGAGATAATAGACAAAGCTAGCTTTAAATCTATTATCTTGTTATTTATTACATTTGTTCTTGGTTCCTTTTTTCATCTTTTTCTACTGTCTTTGGATTAATGGAGTATCTTTTATGATACCATTTTATTTCCTTTGTTAGCTTATTGGCTCTAATTCTTTATTTTGTTATTTTAGTGGTGTTTTTAGGATTTATAGTATAGATTTTTATCTTATCACAGTCGGTCTTCAAGTGATTATACCACTTCACATATAGTATGCCTTACAATACTATATTTCTATTTTTCCTCCTTTTGAACTTTGTGCGATTATTTTCATAAATTTTACTTTTACATGTATTTTAAACACCAACACTTCTTCGTCATTCTTATACAGTGAATTATCTTTGTAAAAGTTTTAAATAATTTTTAAAAATCTCATATATTTTCTCATGCAGTTGCTAAATGCTTTTCATTTCTATATTTCCATCTGTTATTTTCTTTTTGTCTGAACATTTGCTTTAGCCTTTGTCATAGTACGGGTCTGCTGGCGATGGGAGTCTTTCAGATTTGTATGTCTGAAAACGTCTTTATTTTGCCTTTGATTTTGAGAGATATTTTTACTGGTAGGTCTACAGCTTATTTTTCTTCTTATTATTATTTTTTTCAGTTAAAGATGTTGACCTACTGTCTTCTCACTTGCATTGTTTCCAGTGGGAAATGCCACCATTATCTCTGTTCTGTTACAATGCATTTCTTTTTCTGGCCATGTTTAAGATTCTTCTCTACCACAAAACAATTGCTCAAATTTTTTGGGCAATTTGACTTTAGTAAATCTTGGTATAGTTTTCTTCATGTTTCTTGGGGTTCTTTGAGCCTCTTGGGTCTGTGTTCATAGTTCTTATCAAATTGGGAAAACTTTTAGGTATTTCTCAAATGTTCATTTCTACACTGCCCCTCCTTTCTCTGCTCCCATGAGGACTCCAGTTGCACACGTGGCGGGCCACTAAAGTTGTCCCACAGAGCTCTGGTGCTCTTTTCGGTTTCTCGCTCTTCTCTCTGTGTTTCATTTTGGATAGTTTCTATTGCTGTCTTCAAGTTCACTAATCTTTCCTTCTGTAGTGTCTAATCTGCTATTGATCTCACCCAGTGTCTTTTTCATTTTACACATTGTAGTTTTCATCTCTAAAAGTTTGATTTGTGCTTTTGTTATATCTTTCATGTCTCTACTTAATTTTTTGAATATATGGAATATAGTTATAATAACTGTTACGATGCCCTTGTTTGTTCACTCTAACTTCTGTGTCAGTTCTGGGTCAGTTTCGATTGATTCATTTAACTTCCACTATGATTTTAATTTCCTGATTCTTTGTGTGCCTGGTAATTTTTTATCAGATGCCAGACATTGTGGATTTTATGTTGTTGGGTACTAGATATTTTTGTATTCCTATCTATATTCTTGAGCTACATCTGGGACGTAGTTAACCTACTTTCAAGAGTTTGAGCCTTTTGGGTCTTGCTGTTAATATCTGTTGGATAGGACCAGAGCAGTGTGCTGTCTAAGGCTGACTGTCCTCACTGCGGAGCACGAGGTTCAATGTCCCGTGAATCTTGACGTTTTCTAGCCTGGCTCATGGCAACAGGCACTATTCCTAGCCTTGCCTGAGTGCTGAGCCTCGCTCCCCTCTGATCCCTTCAGACAGTTCTTTCCCTGGCCTTGGGCAGTTTCTTGCACACAGGCTCTAATTAGCACTCAGCTGAACACGCAGGCAGGGGACCCTCTGCAGCTCTCCAGGACTCTCTCTCTGTCTCTCCCTGCAGGTTTCTGCAGCTCTCTCCTCTCCAGTGCTCTGTCTTGGACCCTCAGCTCTGTCTCTTCAACTCAGAGAGTCCACTGGGCTCCACCTTGTTTCCCCCACCCTGAACTGTGGCCTGGAAACTCTCTCAAGGCAGGGAGCTGGGGCAGCCACTGAGCTCACCTCTTCTGTTTTCCTTCTCTCAGTTACCACCGGCCATTATTGTCAGATGCCCAGGGTCTTGCAAACAATCTGTTGTTTCATATATTTTGCCCATTTTTAGATTTTTTGCAGGTGGGAAGGTAAATCTGGTCTCTGTTACTCCATCTTGGCTGAAAGTGGAAGTTCCCCCAAGCAGTTTAAATCAGAGAAACAATGGACCAGATTTGACCTTCAGAGCAATCCCTGTTTCTGGAAATTCTTCCTAACCTCTCTGGGGTCGCAGGCCTCTGGGCCCCTTGGCCTGAGGGGCTAATTTTCCTAGCCTCTTGCAGCCCAGGATGGTGGTTTGGCATGGAGCCAGCCCCTCAAGACAAGCCCTGAGAGGGGGAGCTGTGCACCCCTGGGGGGTGGCCCAGCCTGCCCTGCGTCACCTCACATCCCTGCCTGCAGGTCCCTGGCACTGGGAGGCAGGGAGCGCTGCACAGAGTGAAGCGCATCCCAGTGTTGACCAGAGTGGGCGGTTGGTGCTGGGAGCTGCTGCTGGGCTGCAGGGAGAGGGACTGGCCTTCACAGCGTGACAGCACGCCACACAGCTCGGCCACGTGCTCACCCCGTGGGCTTGGCGGGCAGAGACTTATTCCCTTCTCAGAAGCTCAGAGGTGAAGGTCACCCACTGCTGCAGGGCGGAGTTGGTGTCTCTGGGCGCTTGCCCAGGATTTGGGCCCAGGGACCCATTCGGACAGCCCCGAGGGCTCCTCTGCCCCTGCCACGTCCCTGAGAGGCCTGGCAGGAAAGCGTAGGAGGGACTCGGCTGCCAGCCACCACAGCCTCCCTTGCCAGCAGGAATCTCTTCGAGCCGAGGCCAGGGAGCACTCAGCGAGCGCCCGGGGACCGCTTGCCGAGCCGGCCTCGCTGGCAGTGGAAGCTGGCAGGGATCGAGGGAGTGGCCGAGAGGCACTGTCCCGGCAGCCAGGGGCGGGCTGTGCGGAAGACGCCGGGCGACGCTGTGCCTCTGTCAGACGCAACGCTCCCTGGGCGGTGCTGTTGAGATTTCCCACCAAGGCCACCGAGGCAGACCATTCTAACGGCTGCTTCTGATTCTCGTCTGTCCTGCAAGTCCGAGTGCTCAGCATGCTGGAGGGCACAGGGGAAGGGAGTAGGGTGGGCTTCAGAGTCTCCTGGCACGGGGGCAGGATACAGGAATGTCACCACAGTAGACACCTAAGAGCCAGAAAGTCATGTTGCCCAGTGTCCTCAGGATGTCACTGGCTGCAGTGAGAAAGGACACGCATGTGGCTTTAGGGCTGTTTCCTGGTTACGTGGCCTGCAATGCCCCTAAGCACACAGGCTCTGAGTCAGAGCTCCAACCTAGGGTCTTCAAGGTGGTCCTATGGGTTTGTGTTTAATTTTATGGGTTTTAAACTGGAATTAGTTGCCAACATCCTAGATTGGGAGATGCCATGAAAGTCCCTAGATTTCCAACTTCTCTTGAAAATTAGAAGCTTTCATTTTCCCTGAGCTGAGCAGTGACACTGCACGTCCTCACAGCAGGCCCCAGAGCTCCTTGCTGCACCCCGCCTGGCCCTGCGGACGTTCACCACGGGGCCCTGTGAGTGTTGGGAGGTCACGTGGCAATGCCACATGCTGCTGTCTCCCGACACAGTCACCCCAGACCCCGCCCCTCTGAGCAACACACCCGCTCCACGTGGCAGGCCTTGCCAACCGAGAGACAGACTTCTGAGCCTCGGTCAGGAGTGAGGCCGCGTTTCCGCAGGGGCGCTCGCGCTGACAGTGGGCCCCGCGGGGCGCAGGGACAGGCGGCCTGCCGTGGGGTCACTCCCCACGCACTCTTCTTCCACGGAAAGGACAGGTTGCCCTTCTCGAGGGAGGGGCTGGCCCAGACGGGCTGTGCTGGCCCCCTCAGTCCACAAGTCTGTGATTATAGGTCCCAAAGGGTGTGCTTTGTGTCTTCTTTATGGCATAGCGGCCCCAAAAGATGTGTTTCCTCAAGGCCAGGAGAGGAGACCCTGAGGCTCTTCTGGGTGCAAGAGAGATTACTCGGCTGCCTGGAGCCGGGCCTGGCGTGGGTGCCCGGGGAGGCCGCAGGGGCTGCGTTTTGCGTGGGGTGGCCTGGGCCGCCCGTGGGGATGTCTGGCTGAGCTGGACGGGACCAGTGGGGTCACCGTGGGGTACGGTGCTGTGTCAGGTACTGGAACCACGGAAACCAGTCACCACGCAACAGCGCCAGCCAACAGTGAGTGGGCCATAAGGAGTGAGTGGCCTCAGCTGCCTCACGCCCCAGGTAGGAGCACATTGCCCGCAGGTCACAGAGTATGTCACTGAAAGTACGACAGTAACAAGTACCTGAGCCAACTCAATACAGAACCCAGGTGCCATCTCATTGTGTCAGCCTCGTGGTTGCAAAATGGCTGCCATGGCTTCGAGCCTCACCTCCTCACAGGGAAATATCCAAAGACAGGAAGAAAGGAGGCCAGGAAGAAGGGTTCTCCTTGTGTTTTTCTCTTTCAATTGAGGAGGAAATTCTCTCCTGGGATCCTTCCAGCACAAGTCTTATTGGCTAAAATGGGTCAGAAGGCTTCCCTCATCTGGGAAGGAATCTTGGAACGTGAATGTTGGGCATCTCTTGCTGTGTCCTGGCAGCATGGTGAAGGGGAAGAGGACGACTGTTGGACTGTTGGGGGACGACCACAGAGGCTGCCCTGCCTCGACCATAGAACAGGGACTGGACTGAGGGTCTCATGGGGCACCTGTCAGATGCCCAAGGATACAGGTTTATCTAAGCTTTGGGGCTCAGGGTTATCATTTCAGAAGGTGCTAGAATATTAAAGGTTCAATTAATCCACCTCCCCTAGCAGATTTCCAGTTTTTCTTGCTCACTGGGTAGCCTCTGTGAAGGCCAAGTGCTTCAATATCATGCCCTTCCTTCATTAAAATCCCCAGCCCCATGTCTTACCATCAGGAAAGAAAGCATTTGATTTGAACACATTCATGCTAAAGTTTAGTGACTGATAGATTCCCTTCTTGGTCCATGTCCATTAACAAACAAGAGCTTGTTAACTTCAAAAAATGAATCATTATTAATAGGTTTCCAGCAGGGTGAGACTTGAGTAAGAGAAATATGTTGTTTCCAGAAAGGGGTGGCAACTCCAGGGTGGAGGGAATCATATCTGCTGATTCTTCATCAGTGGATGGCAAGCTTGCTTGGGAAACCTTTTAGAAGCAGGGGTAGTGTTTAGCTATTTATACAGCATTTACTAAGTGCCACATTCCATGCTAAGGACTTTACAAATACTGACTCATCTGATCCTTGCAGTCACCCTCTGGGGCAGATGCACCTTTACAGATTTACAGATGAGGAAACTGAGGCATGCGGAGAGTAACTTGCTCCAGGAACCACAGTTGGGCTCGTAACCACTTCCTTCCTCCTTTCTGACCTATTAGTTCTGAAAGACATTTTCCAGTTAGGAATTGATCCAGCAAAGGAAGAAACCATTCTTTCTCTACCTGAGGAAGTAGTTGCAAGACTGCAGTTGGGAAACAAGAGACATGGGTTCGAATCCCAGCCCTGCCTCCTATTGGCTGTGTCCCCCCCCCCCGTACCCGCCCCCTTAGCCTTGCTTTTCTCTCCCTAAATTGGGCTGACAGCACTGCCTGCCTCTCCACTGGAGGAAAGTGGAGTCGATCGCTGGATGTGAAAGTGCTCTGTGAAGTTTAAATGCAGGACAAATGTGGATACTGCTGATAACAGTAGCTTTCCCTACATCATCTTACAGGTGGGAAGCTGGGGTTTGGGGACGTTAGACAACCAGGACGGCACAGCCGTGCTCGCGCTGAGACACGCCGGCGCCGGAGTGCTGCCCCCCGCAGTCTGTGGGACACGGCGGCTCTGCCGCGCCGGCAGGCCGAGAGCCACGCCGCGCCGTGAGCCCTGCCACCCCGGCCACGAGGGCGAGTGGCCGGCCTGTCCCCTGCGGCGGCGGCTTCTGCCCGGCCGCCTGGCGTCTGCTCACGGGTTCGGGTGTGCCCGCCGCCTGAGAGGCCTGAGAGGCTCAGCCCTCCTTCCCGCACAGGCCGGGCCCTGTGGGCTGGGCGAGGGTTTCGGCCTTTGCCTTGCCTGGCAATGTTTGTTTCAGTGAATTTAATGCCAGGGATTAATACAGTTTGTGAGCTGACCTGCTTACTTGGCGGGAAGTGGGGAATTAACAGGATTTTAAGAAATTTGGTGTGGAAGCAGTTTTTAGAATGAGGGCGCGCGGGTCGAGCTCAGGGCGGTGGAGCCGGACTCGGGGGGCGGCTCCCCGGGGTGCCAGCCCTGCTCGCCGCTCGGCTGGGGGCCGCGGCCCGCACCCGCCCTCCCGGCTCCCGCGCCAGGGACCCCGGGCCTGCTGGCGGCGCTGGGGCTGGGTCAAGATGACGCGCTGCAGCGGTGGCGGGCGCCTGGCACGTCCCTGTGCTCGGCCGAGGGGTCCAGGCCCGCTGCGCGCAGGCCCTGTGGCCTCCCGGGCAGCGGAGGGCCGTGTGACAGCCGGAAGGCTCTCAGCAGACACGTGCATCAACAAACGGATGAGAAAGACAGTCGTCCTCATTCTTTGCAAAGTCCGCATTTGCGAATTTGCCTACGTGCTAAAATTTATCTGTGGCCCCCAAATCAGCGCTCACTTCCGCCGTCATTTGTGGGCGCGTGCAGAGACGGGGGAACCGAGCAGGCCGAGAAGGCGGTCCCTGCCCGCGGCGGCTCCCCACCACGCACGGGCGAGCTCCGGGCCACCTGCCCGGTGCCGCGATTCTCTCGCTTTTGTGCTTTTGTGGGTGAGCTTGCTGTCTGGATGGCCTCCGGGCGTGGCCTGGAGCGGGGCGTGTGGCTGAGCCGCCGGAGCCACTGCACCGCCTGGCCGCCGTGCCGGCCCAGAGCGCGGGCGTGGGAACCGGCCAGGTGTTCATGGGCTGCCTGCGGACAGACGGACGCCGGAGACAGGCTATCTACTGATCTGTAGTTGAAAACATTGTGTCCGGCGGTCCCCAGGAACCTCACCCTGCATTTCTTAGGCACGAAGGTTCAGTCCTTGCTAATTCAGTGTTCGCGGTGACTTTGTAGAACAGACCTGCCACAAACGACAATGGCTGCCATGGCCGCTGCTGCTTCTGCGCTGCAACAGGGAGTCAGGAAGGAGGTTGGTCTGGGGTTCTCCCAGCTTGGCCATGTTGTGGGGCACAGAAGCGGTGAAGGCTGTGAGAGGAGGGCATAAACTGTAAAGTCTGAGGGTGGGAATCATCAACGCCACCACCATAACCATCGCTGGATGTCCCACCGCAAGGACACTGTCCTGGCTGAGGCCTGCCTCGTCTGGAGGGCGGTGGCCAGGCTCTAGGGCCTCAGGCGACCTCGCTGAGCGGGGGCAGGGAAGTCCTGCAGGACCTCACGGGCCTCGCTCCCTGCATAGTAGTCGTGGGCCAGAGATTGGATGAGGCTGTTCCTGGCTGCTGTTCGCTCTAAGGCCACTGCCTGGTCTGGCCACCCTTGTATCTTGCCTGGACAGTGGCATGGCCACCTTGCTGCCCCTGGCCTCCCTCTGGGTGTCCTGCATCTGCTCTCCATGCCGCCACAACCAGACCTCTCGCTCTTCCACCTTACTCACTTCAATGGCTTCCCATTTGCCAGGAGGAAGCCCGAGCCTGCCCATGTTGGCCCACAAGGCCCTTGGTGGCCTAGCCCTGTCCGTGTCATCTGATGCCACACTGGCCCTCGCTCTGCTCCAGCCGCACTGGCTTCCCCTCCTGCCACAGGCCCTTTGCACTTGCCAAACCTTCCCCTGCACTCGGTGACTTTACCTGCTCACAGCCTGCACATCCTTCAGGTGTCAGCTTGAGTCACTTCCCTGATGCTCTGCCCCAGGATAAAGTGAGCCCTGGGACGTACCCCACTCCACTTCCCCTTCTCCTTTGCAGAACCTGTCTCAGGTGACATCTTACATTTACATTTAGTAAATGCCCATCAGACTGTAAGCTTCACGAGGTTGGGCACTGGGGGCTGCCTTCGCTCATCAGCAAGTTTCCAGAGCACAGGGAGGGCCTGGCACATTGTAGGTGCTCAGTACACATTTAGTGAGTGAGAAGATGCCCATCGCATGCGGCCTGCTGTGGAAACCCTGGTGAACCCGATTCAGGCACCACCCTTTGGGGTTCAGAGACGGGGCGATAAGCTAGCATCTGTTCGACCCAGCCACGCACAGCAGTCCAGTGAGGTGCAGAGGTCGTATTGCTGACATTTTGGAGGAGAATATTGATGAGGCTCAGAGAGACTGGGAGAACTGGCTCAGGTCACACAGCCAAGAAGGGGCGGGGGCAGGATTTGATCCCAGGACTGGCTAACCCAGGATCCTGTCCCTCCTGCCCCTTCCCTGTCCCCCACCCGTCGGGCTGTGTCTCCACTTTGCTGCTTTATGCACGAAGGGCTGCGTCACTCGGGGGCTGAGGACTGGCCCCACGCGCCAGCCTTCCTCCTAGCTCCCCTCTGTGTAAGGGGCTTCCAGTGGCAGAGTGAGATGGGGCACATGCGACTTGCTCTTGGGGACATCTTGCTGAGCCACCTGGCAGGAAGGCCCTCACTTCTCAGGGAAGCCAAGTCCACCTGCCAGCGCGGTGCCTTGGCCACTCTCGGGTGTGCTCAGGGAGGCCGTGGCCTCTGGCGGGCCCTGGAGGAGCCACGGGGTGCTGAGAGCGGGTTTCATTTGACTCACTCCCCTTATGTTACACATGGGGAAACTGAGGCCCAGAGAAGGGAGGCAACTCATCCAAAACCCGGCAGTGAGTTTCAAAAGCAAGACAAGAAGCCAGGGCTCTGGACGGCCGGCGGCTCCATGGCTCGGCCGCGCTGCCGCGTGAGGGGTTCTGCACAGCCTGTCGCGGGTCGGAGGCGCCCGCCGCCTTCCTGCATCTTAGAGGGGTTTCTGCTAGTTCCCTGGTAGGGCTGGACACGGGAGTGGGGCAGGGGACCCTGAGTGGCCGGTGAAATGCTGCATGTCTTCATGCGTGTCTCCATCGGTCCGTCCCTCCACCGCGTCTCCCGCATCCACATACCTGCCTCTCCAGCCACCGAGCCAACCCTGCCACCCTCCACGCACCCATCTGCCGCTTCTCGTTCAGACCGTCCGTCCAGCCCTCCGTCCTCTCACCAGCTCTCCACTGAACAGCGGTCCCGGCCTGGCTCTGTAGGATAAAGAGATGAACAGGCTCCTCGTCAGCCCCTGCAGAGCCCAGGAGCCTGGGGGCGGCAGGTCTGTAGGTGCCCAGCCCCCTGCCTGGCGAGGACCGCGGTGGGGAAGATGTCCCCATCTTGGCTTCACAGAGAAGAGACGGCCAGGTAGGAAGAGTCTGGACTTCCCAACCCTGAGTCCTTTATCCTGGCTTTTGCTATTAACTGGCTGTGAGTGCTTGGACAAGGCTCCTTTCCTTTGGGACTCAGTGTACCCATCTGTGATGTGGGTTGGTTGGGCTAGATGAGAGTTTCTCATACTCCAGTGACTTGTATATCCCCTCCACACCTGAGGATCAGATCACCTGTACTGAAAAGTACTTAATATTTTTATTCAAATGAGCTCACTTCTTTTACCAAAATAAACTTATTTTAAAATGAAACTTTATTACTACCATAAATGGGAAAAGAATGATAACAGCTGTCATAAATAGAAAGCAACAATAAAAGAAAAACTTAAAGAAAAAGGCAGACTGCTGATGTTATTAAATTCTAGGTTGAAATGCTTCCTACCAAGGGAGGCCTGCTCTTCTTGTTTAAGAGAAAATTTAGCAAGTGCTGAGGAGGTGTTAAGTGATTATGTGCTCTCGCCAAACTCAGACTCTCTCCTCGAGAGGCCTCCTCACGTTTGCTCCCCTCCTCACGTTTGCTCCCCGTCACCGGGCGGCGGGGGGCCGGGCAGCGGGGGGCCTGAGCGCGGCAGCACCCCCGCGGGGCAGCCCGGCGTGGCGCTGCCCTGCCCTCTCCTCCGAGCACGCGGGCGCACCTGCCCCTCCCTCCACACGCTCCCAAGAACCGAGGGTCAGAGGCCGTCCGGGAGCTGGATTCTGTAACTCACACCGGATGGCGTCTGCGTCAATCCTGACCCGGAGGGAAACCAGCAGGAAACCCAAAGCCCTGCGGGAGCTCGGCTGGCACCGGCGCAGCCCGCCGCCCGGAGCCCCGGCCCTGTCCAGTCTAACCTCCAGCCCTGGCTCCACCCCCACCTCTGACCCAGGTCCCCAAAGCCCATGACAGTACAGGGTCCCCAGAGCCTGGCCTTTCTGAATGTCCCTGTGGCATTATCACGTATAATAAGAAAAAAAGCGTCTCTTAGTGAGGCCAGTGCCCGAGGTGCCCACGGACTCCCCTCCTGGCTGGGAGGCAGGTGGCCGGTGGAGCAGGGAGGCCACGTTGGGGGGGCTGTGCTCCGGGGCGCCCTGCGCGCCCCCTCTGGGCTCTCGGAGCTCGTGGGGCCTCCGCGGCCACGCTCACACTGACGGTGTCACCTGCTCGAACACAAGTCCCATTTGGAATTCAGACTTCAGAAGAAGGACTGAAGTACCAGAGCTGCTGCCAGCACTGCCACAGACAGAAAAGCCACTTTCTCACCTGGTCTCGGCCAGCCTGGTGCCGTGGGGGGCACGGTCAGCCCTGCGCCCAGCCCCTGGCCCGCATCTGAACAGCCAGGCCAGAGAACCCCTGAGATGGAATCGGTTCCCAAACATCTTTGACTGTGGTGGCTGGTTTAGGGAGCCTCTTGACAGACTAGTGCTCCCCAAAGCTCACTCTGGGGCCTCTAATCTAGTCCACCCCCTTGTCCATAAACAAGGAGACTCAGGCCCAGAAAGGGCCTGGCATTGCCCAGCATCTCACAGGGAGCAGAGGGCGGAGCTGGGATTAGAACCCAGGTCCCCTCCCTTGGCAGCAGGCTGTTTAAGGCATGTCGCTTGGGCCTTGGGTGCTGCTGGCACGTGGGGAGAATGGGATTCGCACGAGCGATCCTAGGAAAGCTCCTGAAGGAGGCAGGACTTGGGGCGGGAGCCTGGGGCCTCTGGGAGCCAATGACTGGCGCCCTGTTGGCTGGACAGGGCGTCACGGAGGACCAGGCCACACTGGAACCTCACTGCCACCCAGTTTTCCCAGAGGGGACTTCAGGGTGGGGGCAGGTCTCTGACTTGAGATCAGTCCCTGAACCCGCCAGGGATGGAAGAACGTGTGGGGCCTTTTCCACGTCGCCTCTTCACAGAGCCTCCTCCATGGCCGTGCCCAGGTCAAAACGACCCTGCCCGGGATTTCCCCCGGGGGCTGTGCAGCCCTTTTACCTCGTCCCGTTCGTCTTCTGAGCCTGGTTTGTAGCCTCTGTGACATCCACGGGTGGATAAGCAATCTGAAAACAGAGCTGCTGGTTTACTCTTCCTCGTTATGGTCCACATCTATCAAGAACTCACTAACGCCAGGAGGAGTGCCCAGTGTTGTCCACACATCCTCTCCTTTCACCGTCACCCCTGCCCTCTGCAGTGGCTGCCTCTACCCCATTATATGGAGGAGAAAACTGAGGCTCGGGAGTTGCTCGAGAACATGAGTCGGTGAACAACTTGGTTGGATTCAGGCCTGGGGGTTGGTTTCTGCTTGCTGGTTGACTTGTGAAATGGGGACGGACACTGGCATCCTGCTCTTCCCCGAGCATGCCCCTGACCAGAAGCTTCGTGTCTGCAAAGCCCCAGGCCTGGGACCTCGCTCTGAGCGTAGCCCCGCAGCAGCTTATTGGCTGCAAGAGGACCCGGACTGAGAAGTGCAGTCTGCGGTGTAGAAGGATGAGAATCACAGCCCCTGACAGCTGGGACAGCGTCAGGCTCCCGTCCCTACTGCCCTGTGCTGGCTTGCCTCGGCCTTCGGGGGTCCTGGCTCACTCACTCTCACATCATCCCAGAACCGTCTATGTTGGGGTCGGGGGTCTCCCCACCCATTACTCCCCCTCCTGGCCCTTCACCTTTATTTATAGACAGAGAAACTCGAATGCAGGGTTCATGGCTTCTGCCAGTGTAGATAAAATTTTAACACAAGAAGCCTCCTCCCTGAAGTTCCCGGCATCTCCTTTCTTCCATAATTAAAAATTCACTACTGAGGACAGCTCACTCATCAACCTTTCATCCCAACAGTCCCCACTGGGGAAGACGGGGCACCGATGGGGTGGGCCTGGCTGCCCAGGGCCTGCGACATTGCTCCGGCCTGCAGGAGTCCAGGGCCGTGGCGGGAGCGGGGGCGCCGCGAGCCGGGAAGCCCCGGAGCGTCGCTGGAAGGAGCTGGGTGTGGCTCCTTTCTAATGGGTGCTGTTGTAAGCTTTCTGGTCTGACTGGCTGAGATGTCGGGTAGGGGCCCACAGAGGGTCAGCAAATGAGGGTGTCAAGCAAGACAGGAGGCAACTAACTGGCCCTGTGGCTGGGTGCTCCAGCTAAGACGCGACGGGACCCGGCGTGTGCGGACTGCTGCCGGGCGGCACGGAGAGCGCCGGCCGCTGCTGCGCGCTGCGGCCGCTGTGCTGCCCCGGGGCCTGCTCCCGAGCTCGCCTGCCCGGCGGCCTCCTCCGTGCCCGAGCCGGCAGGGCCCGCCTCCCAGAGCTGCCGCGCAGCGCATGCGCCTGGCGCCCGCTCGGAGGACACGCAGGAGGAGGCCGTGCTGGCGAGACGGCTACTGCGCAAGTGCGGCCTCGCCCCAGCCTCCCGGCGTGGCCGTGGTTTCGCGCGTCTCAGCCAGGAGGGAAGGTCACAGCCTGGCAGGCAGACGAAATGCTGGCTCTGTCGCTTCCTGGCTGTGTGGCCATTGCAAGGCCCCCCCTTCTCCTGGCCTCAGTTTCCCCATTTGTACAAAGCGGGCGCTAGAACTGATGATCGTTTCTAGCTCCAGGTTCCAAGAAAACTGCACGTGGCTGCCTCTTGTGGGCCTGTGTTTTTCCCAGAAGAGACTTGGGGAGGGAGCTCTAGGCAGCCTGCGCTGTCCCTGTGGCCTCTGTGTCAGCCCGCGGCCATGGGTCCCTGCAGCGCTGCCCCCGTCTCTGAACTATGGGGGGGGCTGCTTGTCCAGGAAGGGGACAGCCTGCTCGGCTGGGAGAGAGATTTGAGGGTGTGCCGTGGAGAGAACAGGCTGGGGCGGGTGTCGAGGAGACCGCACCGGGTGGGCGCAGGTGGGAGGTGGCGCTGGCGGGCAGAGCAGGAAACTCAGGCTCGGGCCAGCTGAGCAGCCAGGGAGGCTCAGAGAGGGTCCCTACAAGTGCTGACTTGTAGCTGTTGGGGAGGAGCTAAGCCTTCGGGACTTTGCAGCTTTAGTGAGCCCTGGCTTGGGGCCTGAGAGTGCCCCCATGGGTGAGCCAGGCACGGGGATGCAGGGCTGCTGTGCCGGGCACAGGCCATTTGCCCCTGACATCTGCTCGTCACCCTCCTCCGGCCTGTGTGTCTGGGGAGGTGGCCCATGTGGCTTCGTCACTGGACTCCCTTACCCTCTGCTTCTGTTAGGTCTGGCCACTGGGGAGCCCTGGCAGGATATGGAGTGAGGGGGAAAGATGTCAGGGTACTTAGTCTCCCAGCTCCCTCCCTCAGGGTCACCCTGGGCTGGCTACATGCCTAGACCACAGATGACAGCTCTTGTCAGGGGACCTCTTGTCAGGGGTCCTCTCTACACAGCTCTCTCTGGAAACCGTCCCCTCTTCCCTTGCCTTCAGGACTAGGGGTGGCAGCTCCCCACTTTTGCATGCTGTGGGGAGCTGCCGTCCTTTGAGGTTTCCTTGCTCCTGACCCCACCTTTATAAAGAGCCCCTTTACTAAGCCCTCTTCAATGACAGGGATGCCCAGGACTCTGGCTGCTCCAGTCCCCCAGAACTGAGGCCAGGGAAATCGGAAAGGTACCCAGAGTGGACAGCAGGGCCCCGACCTGACCTTTGTCCAGAGTCGGACTCGATCTTCTCACCCTTGATCTCTACGGGACAAGCATGGCCTTCGCCCTCCAGAATTCTCCGGTTATGTTTCTGGATCGGGTGAAGGGCAGGCAGAGGGGAGGAAGCCCAGCCAGGCCTGGGACATTTGTCTCATGGAAGGAGGGCCCACCTGGGCACTGTGGGTCACAGTGCCAGACACCAGAGCAGGGGCTGCAGATTCAAGCACTCATGGGAGCCAGGTGGGTGGGACGGGGGACTGCTCCTGGGTCTAGAAGGGACAGCCTCACCTGGCTCTGACCCTCACTGTCCTGCTAGCATGTGGCCCAGAGAGGCAGCTCTCCCCAGAGGAGCCAGAAAGCCGGACTTTTGCACGAAATTAGAGTACATTCTCTTTAGGATAGAGTCGGGGCACAAGTCCACTTAGGTGACATGGATGTGGTGTGTAGTGGTGACATCTGGGCTGTCAGTGTGGCCATCACCCAAACAGTGTGCACTGTACCCATTAAGAAATTTCTCAACTCTCACCCTCCCAGCCTCCTGCCTTTCCGTACCTCCAGGTCTGTTGTCCCACACCGTCCACGTGTTCCTGTTATGTAGCCCCCACTGACAAGTGAGAACACGCAGCATCTGCCTTTCTGTTTCCGAGTTATGAGTTATTGCACTTAAGACAACAGGCTCCTATTCCACCCAAGTTGCTGCAAAAGACAGGACTGCATTCTTTCCACAGCTGGGCAGGGCTCCCTGTGTGTGCGCGGCGTTTTAGTGGATTCCAAATCTTTGCTACTGTGACTAGTGCTGTGAATCATTTAGATACAATGATTTCTTTTTCTTCGGGTAGATACCCAGTGGTGGGATGGCCGGATCCAACCGTGGTTCTGTTTTTAGTTCTTTGAGAAATCTCCTTACTCAAAAGTAAATTTTAAACACTGTTTCAGTCAGATCTGAATCCGTGGCCACCACTCTGTGACTTGGAACATTACAAGCCCCCTGACATTGTTTCTGATCTCGTTTTCTTGCAGAGTTCCCTGCTCAGAGCGTGGACCGAGAGCCCCAAGGAGACGGTGAGTGTGAGAGCCCAGAGCTCTGGTTCACCTGGGATTTAGAATCCCACTGGCACCTGCACACACACTTGGAGCCCCCAGTGGCCCTGACTCGGGAACGCCCAGTCTGCAGTCCGCCTGTCTGTGCAGTCAGCCACCGCGGCCACCCCAACTGCCCAGCCTCCCAGACCCCTTCCCAACACCGAAGCTCTCGCAGCCACTGCCCGGAACTCCTCCTAGCAGTAGAGGCCGAGGGAAGCCAGAAGCATACCTGGAAACTGCATTTGGCTCATTTCCTGCCAGTGACGCCCCCGCCCAAGGGCCCCCAGAGCCACTCTATCTTGGCGTGATATAGTCTACCAAAAGAGAAGTGTGCTTGGATTACTAAATGTCCTTTTGAGATGAAGACCAATATCCCTGTGTGGGTCATGTGGCTGTCATTTCAGTCATTCACACTTTAGTATCTTTTAATGGCATCATATTATTCTTCAATTATTATGTCACCTGGGTCAGTACGCTGAGGGTTTTTGTTGATCAGAGGCCTGAGAAGGAGAGCTCTGTGCGCAAGCGTGCTCGGAGCTGGCTGTGGGAGCCCCATCTTTGGCCCCTGTCCTGGTCAGTGGGGCCTCTGTGGGCCAGCCTGCAGCCCTGACTACCACAGGCCCCTGGGAAGGCATGCTTGTGGCTTCCAGCCACCGGCTGCACACAGGCGTTTGGAGACACAGCCCCTTTGCCGGGGCACTGCCGAGAGTTCTCTGGGACAGGGCAGCAGATGCCCTGCCCGTGGCCCTGGGTTGCCACTTTCCTTCCCTGGGGCTGTGTGCGGAGCCAGCTTCGCTCCTGGGCGGGGCTAGTGGCTGCCTGGGGGTTGATGGGAGAGCGCCTTCCCAGCCAACGCCCCTCCCCGCGGGCCTGTCAGTGTGTAAAGCGACACCATTGTGTCACTCCTTGGAAGACAGTGAGGAAGCGGCTTTGAAAGCTTCCACCAAAATGTCATCTGTAGGTTAGCCATGGGCACGTCTCAGCTTAGAGAGTCTGGACAGTTGGGCTTTCTGTGCTGAGTTCTATGTAGTGAGCACATGTCACATTCATGTTTCCCCAAATGCGATCTGGAGTGGCCTGCGTGTGCGCTGTGGAAATTGTCTGACCGGTGGGCCCAGCAGATGGCAGAGCTCTGGGAACTGGGGCCTGGGACAGGCGCGTTTTGAGAGAAAAGCAAGAGGTCCCGCTGGGGCGGACTCAGTAGCTGGCACAGGCGCCTCCTCCTCAGATCCCGATGCTGCCATAAGCTGCAGCCCCAGATCATAACCATTTTCTGAAATAGTGTGACTTGGCGCGTCCCTCCGTCGCAGCACTCACCGCCCTAGGACAGCCTTTCCACGCCAAGCCTCCCAGGCAGGCCCTGTCTCCTCTGTCACATGCCGGGCTCAGCCAGCTGCCAGCTTGTGTGGGAGCTGGTATTTGCCGAGTTCCTACCTTGTGCCAGGCACAGTCCTCAGGCTGTGACAGGAACCATCTCTTCTTCAGCTCATCCTGAGAAAAAGATGAAGCGATTGTCCTGCTTGTCCCCATTCTGCAGGTGAGGAAACTGAGGCTCGGAGAGGTAGGTGACTCACGCAAAGTCACTTGCCTGTTAAGAGGCAGGACTGGAACCTGTGTCCACATGACTTCACATACCTTGTTTTACCCACCTCGTTCCTGAGAAAGCAATGCCACATTTTTAAAAGATTGGAAGGTGAAGAAAGCAACTTATTCAAAGTGTCACCCCCTTCCTGCCACAGGTGTGTGTGAGCGTGTTTTGTTCTCCATGCTGCTTTTCTCTGTGCACACGTTTCCTGTGGTGCAGCCGTGGCAATGCGTCCCTGTCTGGGCCGTCAGGCAGCTGGGGCTGTCTCACGGGGCCGGCACAGTGGTGAGGGGCTGTGACCCAGATGAGCAGGTGGCCGGGAGGGCGTGCTGGCTGGCTGTCACCTGGTGGGGGCCAGGTGGGCGTCGACAGCTCCTGCTCCCTTGGGGCACATGGCAGGCACACAGCCCTGTGCACCCCGTGCCTTGCGTTGCTGGCAAGACAGGAAGGCAGAACAGGACACCAGGGCTGGACCTGGGAGTGGCCCTGGGGCTGCCCTGGCTGGCCCACAGCACCATTACCGGTGCAACGGTCCAACCCTTGGTCTCTGGAGCCAGGAGAAACTAAATTTCAGTCCTGACTACTTCCTTCTCAGGCTGTGTGCAGTCTTGGGCACGTGAGTGATTGTACCTCTTTGTGTCTCAGTTTCTTCATCTGTAAAATGGGTACCTACTCCACAGGTGTGGTAAACACAGCCAGACCACCCTCCTCCCCTCCCTTCCTAAGTGAACAGGCTGTCACCAGCAGGCCACTTCATTGTAGCCAGGGATGAATGTCACTGTCTTGTATTGACTATGGGCAGATAACCTAGGTTTTATTTTCTCTTTCTTTCTCTTTTTCTCTTTTTGAAAGATGTCTAAAAATTATGATATAGACCCTGGAAAGCTTTTAATGTGTGTGGTCAGAAGCTGTTACACCCCTGAACATGGCATAAGCTAGTATTAGTAGAAAGCTTTAAAGATTTTTTACAAAGTTTCCTCTTTCGAAATATAAATAACCAGTAATTCTGCTTCTAGGAAATTTGCCCTGAGAAAATAACCCAAAGGTGTGTCCACAAGGAAGTTTATCACAGCACCAGAGAAAACAATGCAAATGCCCAGCAGCGGGGCAGGGGTGGGGGTGTCCGAGGATAGTGGAACATTCTGGTCAAACCTAATTCTACTGAGAAATTCTCTATTGAGAATTATGTTTGAGATGGATTTTTAATGATGGAGGGGAAAATGTTCCTATTTCAGTGTTGAGTAAAAAGACAGTTTGCCAATAATCCTAACTGTATTTTTTTTTAAAACATAGGTAGACAAAAACATAATTAAGCGGAGTAGGAGGAGGGGGGAGAGAGAGAGGAGACACAGATACAAATGTGTGGGAAAATAACAGGTGACTATTTTCTTCTTTGTGCTTTTCTGCACTTTCTAAATTTCCCCAGTATTCGGTCACTGTTTATATAATCACAAAGAGTTCTTACAGCTAAGAAAAAATTCTCAGCCCACCCAGTGTGTGTCCATGTGCGTGTGTGTGTGCACGCATGTGTGCACGTGCATGTGTGTGCGCATGTGTGTGCAGACATGTGTGTGCACCCACAAGCGTGTGTGCGTGCACACGAGCGTCTGTGTGCGCACGTGTGTGTGCATGTACATGTGTGCACACATGTGCGCATGCGTGTGTGCGCACACAGGCTTGTGTGTGTGTACGCAAGCATCTGTGTGTGTGCACGTTTGGGTGCGTGCACGTGTGTGTGCCCATGTGCATGTGTGTGCGTGTGCACGTGTGTGCGTATGTGTGTGCACGTGCATGTGTGTGTGTGTACAAGCTTTTGTGTGTGCACGAGAGCATCTGTGTGCGTACGCACAAACTTTGTGCATACGAACGTCTGTGTGCATGTGTGTGTGTGCGCGTGCGTGCGTGTGTGTGCATGTGAGTGTCTGTGCGTGTGTGTGCGTGTACGTGCATGCACATGTGTGCGTGTGTGTGCATGTGTGTGTGCGTGCGTGCGTGTTGCCAATCAGCTGTATAAGAAAAACACTTATGTCGGCACTTGTGATTCTAAAGTGTTGTCTTTCTCAAAACATTTTTTATTCGAAGCCAATATCAATGTCACATAGTCTTGTCCATATAGCCATAGTTCAGAGAGAACTGGCTCTGAGGGCTGTATTTATTATTATTATTATCATATTATATATCATTATATTATTATTAATGATAATAGTTTGCTAGGGCTGCAGTAACAACAAAATGCCGCAGACTGGGGGCTTAAACAACGAAATGTGTTTCCTCACAGTTCTGGAGGCTGAAGTCCAAGGTCAGGGTGCGGCAGGGCTGGCTGCTTCTGAGGCCCGTTTCCTTGGCCTGCCAAGGCCGCCTTGCGCCTGCGCGCCGCCTCCCCGAGTGCGCCTGCGCCCAGGTTTCCGCTTATAAAGACACCGGGCGGACTGGATGGGGCCCACAGCCTCGCTGCCAGGGGTCTCCTCCGTGCAGACCTGTCTCCAGCCCCGGCCGCACTCTGGGCGCAGGGTGAGGGCTCGAGGCACGCATCGGGCAGGCACGCGCCCGCCCAGCAGGCCACCTGCTCCTGGCGACGTGGCCGCTTCTTCTGCAGAGCGCTGCGCTGGAGCTGCAGGGGCGAGGAGACGAGCGTGGAAGGAGAGCTCGTTGTCCCCGTTGGTAAGAGGCCCAGCCAGGCGCGATGCAGGCACCTAAGTGGGTGCCCCGGCTGGCATCTCACCTCCCCAGCAAGACCCAGAGCCGCAGTGTGGCCGTCCCTTGCTGAGCCCACCCGCCACGGACCGGCTGCCCATGCTCAGAGCAAAACAGTTCAGCCCGTAAGGAGTAACTTTACTAACAGACTCTCAGGTGCTTCAACTGAGGCGAGAAGCAGTGAGCTAAAAAATCCCACAGTTAAAATGGGCTTTGGGAAGCTAAAACCCAAATTTGAAAAATAATTTTCCTTTGCATCGGCTCCAAGTGATTCTGATTTATAAAAGCAGTGGAGAGAAGGGCCGTGATGAGCGCGTTGGGTGTGGAGGTGTGGGGTGCTGAGTGCAGCAGAAGCAGAGCTTCCCTTCTCTGGACCCCGAGACAGGCGGAAAGGTTCCCGCATCTCTTGTCAGCTGAGCTTCGGGGGTCACTGCAGCTCAGCAGCGCTCTGGGGGCGGGTGGTTAGACTGTCCGAGCTCAGTGTGGCGAGTTGGCCAGGACACCCCCAGATGCCTCTGCAAACGCCAGGTTTCTGCCCTTGCCTGGACACACAACCTGGAGTCGCCCTCAAGCCTCCCTCACCTTCTCCTGTCCACTCGTCCCCACACACAGCCACCAGCCCTGGGTCCAGGCTGCCGCCAGGCCCCGCCCAGTCCCCCTTTGGCACCTGTCCCTGGTGGTCTGTTCACCCAGCCGCAGCAGCTGGGGTGGCCCAAACTGCGACCCTGCATAGCTTCCCCACGCCCTCAGGCTGCACTCCAAGCTCTCTGTCCTTTGTGCTCCCTGTGCAGGGCAGGCTCAGCTCTGCCTCCAACACCGCTCTCGCCGCAGCGCAGGCCGGGAGTGTGCCGCAGGTCCCTGAGTCGCTCAGCGGACACTTGCCTGAGAAAACCTGGCCCCACAATGCACAATAACTTGGTTTCAGTGTATTTCTCTGACTCGGCAAAATCTCTTCTCTCAGCAACTTTCCTGGGAGACTGAAAATTGGCCATTATTCCTAGAGATCCACTTGGTCCAGCCTTTATTTTCCACCCAGATGTCCGGGACTCCCTGCCCAGTAGCTGTGGGCGGAGGAGTCGAGTGCGTGAGCCCCTGGGCCCACGGCCACCCCGCCTCTCACAGCACGCTCCTGCGACCGCACGCAGGCCGGGAGGTGTTGCTGTTCTCCCCATTCTGCACACGACAAAACTGAGGCGCAGGGAGTAGATGCCACTTGCCCAAGGTCACACAGCCAGGAAGCAGGAGAAACAAAACTAAAACCCACGTCATGAGGCGCCACGGTCAATTCACTTTTCTCAGTTGTGTTTTGTCTTTAATCTCCCAGTGACTTGTGAAGGGAGTGGCCCAGCACACTTTGCTTTCAGGGCACCTGTTTGCTACCTGCCAGCAGGGCGTTTTTCCCTCCAGCTCAGGCTGCTTAAACCGTACAGCCCTGCTGTGAGTCCTTCCACATTGGCGTGCATGAATCTTTGTAACAGCCGGCATGAAAGCAGAAGCTGTATGAGTCTCCGGGTCGTTTAGATGATGCCTTTCCCGGCGCTGGCTGGTGTTCTGGGTGGCACATGAAGTGTTCATCCATCCACAAGCATGTGTTGAGCCAAACACTGGCGGTGCAGCGTGAGCAAAGCAGGCGGGGACCCTGGCCTCAGGGAGCCACGTCCTACTGAGGGACAGTGAGCTGATAATGGAGCGAGTGCCACGAGGGACAGGAGGGTCTGGGAGGAGTGGGGCCATTTTATAAAAGATGGTCAGGCAAGGCTTCTTGGAAGAGGTGACCTTTCAGAGTAGAATGAAGCAATGAGAACTAAGAACAACATTCCAGGCAAAGGGAACAGTAAAAGCCCCAAGGCAGCCAAAGCTTGGGGGATTGGGGAACCAGAGGAAGCGGGTGCACGTGAGTGAGCAGTGAGCGGTGAGTTCAGAGGGAGGTGAGGCCAGGTCCTGGGCAGGCTCCCCGGCTGCTGTTTGCAGAGCTCACTGCAGGGCGTGGGGGGAGCAGGGAGGATACTGCTGAAATCCAGGTGACAGATGGCAGTGGCTTGGCCAGGACAGTGGCAGTGGAGGTGAGAAGTAGCCGAACAAACCTAAAGGTTGAGCCGATTAGACCTCCTCTTACACAGGGTGCGAGCAGGAGGGGAGAAGACTCAGAGGGCCTGGGGTGCACTCAGACACCCACAGGCGCGCCACAGGTCAGGCAGCACTGAGCACCACGCCTGCACAGGCCCCACGGGGACAGGGCGCAGTCCCCAGCAAGATGGTCCACACTCAGATGCCAGCTCGGTGGGGTCCCTAAGCTACCCATACTTCAGACCACTTGGCAACAAATTTGGGGGCTCCCACAGCCCCTCTGGCTTGAGGATTCACTAGAATGACTCACGGCAGTTAGGAAAGTGCCATCCTTACGATGACAGTTTTTCATAAAGGACAGAGAGTAGGGCCTCTCAAATGAGGGCACTCATGGGGTGAGGTCTGGGAGGGTCCTGAGTATGGCTCTTCCATGCCCGTCCCTGTGGAGTCAGGGCATAGTCCCCTCAGGTGACACCAGTGTGGTCACTGACGAGGACCCTCGCCCCCGAGCCTGGTGTGCAGAATTTTAGTCCGAGGCTCGTGACACAGGGTGCTTGATGGAAGCGCTGGCCACGAGACTGGACGTGATCTCCAGCCCCTCCCCGGCTGAGGCCGGGCTGGCTCACAGCTCCCCTCCGGCTCCTCGCTGGCCTTTCCGGTGCCAGCCCCCACCCGACCATCTCCTCCCCTGGCACGGACTCAGGTGCACCGAGGGGCTCACGAGTGGCGGAGCCTCCCATCACTTGGAAGTTCCAAGCACTTAAAGTCTGCGTGCAGGAACTGGACAAAGCCGGTCCTGTTCTCTCCTGGGCCTCAGGGTGGGCGCGGGTGCTGTTCACCGGCACTGGCAGAAGACAAGTGGGGAGCAGGCTGGTCAGTGCAGGGCGACGGCTTGGCTGTGTCAGCTCGCAGGTTCTCTCTGGGCGCAGACAGGGGTGCAGAGGCCCCGGGGGCACGGCAGTGGGACAGGCTGGCCCCAGTGCGAGTGGCTCGGAAGAGAGACCCAGTGTCCCTCAAGCACCGTCGCTGGCGGTGTGGGCTCAGGCAGCTCCTTCACCACTCGGGCTGCCTTCCCTGGCCAGGGGAGGGCACAGCGGCCGGGGCCGGGACTGGGCGGGAGAGTAGGGTGGGGACCGGGCGGCCTTGTGGCCCTGTGCATCCCCGGCGCACGCCCAGGCAGCCGTGTCTCTGCTCACGACCCTCTCGTGCCTCATCTCAGCTCAGGGTCGGGCCCTGCCCCCGCCAGGGGCACAGCTGTGGCCTGGAATACACTTGGGGAGAAGGCACTTCCCAGGAATGTCCAGCTGAAACCAAGAACCACCCGCTCTCACAGGCGAGGGAAGGAGTCATGACGGTGCCTTCTGAGGCCGGATTTGGCGTCTGTTTGATTCTGAAATGCCCCGGCCCCACAGAGGCACACGTGTGAGTCCCCGGGTACTGACGTCCCCCATGAAACGCGCTCGTCCTGGCCGAGTGAGGCCGCATGCCGCCTGCTGAGAGGGACCACGTGGGAGCCCCACAGGCAGGATGTGCTTCTGTGACCTTGTGTAGTTGCTGAGTAAAGCTCTCAGGCCTCTGCAGTGGTGACACAGATGCATGGCCTCCCATTTCACAGAGGGGCACACTGAGGCCCAGAGAGACCATCCTGAGGTTTTCTCCAGCAGGTGTTGATGCTGCTTCTCAAATCGTTTTATACTCATGAAAGCAGAGGAGGGAGGGAGAAGAAGAGACAGGAGAGGGGTGAGACGAGGGTGGTAGTGGATTTGGGACGGTAGAAGCTCACCTTTGTTTGCAAGAAAAAGGGTATCTGGAAGCCTGGCTCCATCAGACACTTGGAGGTGAGCAAGGCCTCGAACATTCTCAGTTTGGAACCTATCAAGCCACCACTTTACCTGGAAGTCCACGACCCCACTATTCTGTTCTCCTCATGCAGTGAAATCGATAATGTTGGCAGTTTAGTCGCTGGTTCCGAGGGAGTGTGGAGTGGGGAGTAGAAGTGTCTAGAAGGAGGAAAGTACTTAGTGATGCCAGCTAGTGGGTGTGACATCCTGCCATGCTCATGTGCACTTGTTTTGGAAAGGGGCTCAGAAATCTGGGCAGGGGACTGGGTTTGAGAATGTGACCTAGAGGCAGGTAGCAAACGAGCCTGGGGGAAGCCTGGCCCCTCCTGCGTCCCCACCCGCAGCTGTGGGGCCAACTCTTGAAAAGCTAGAGCCACCTGACTCTCCAGGGGCTCCTTGCTGCCCTCCAGAAACCCTGCCGCCTTCTCCACTGGTTCCTGCCTGCAGGTTGCATTCCACAGTTTTCTGGAACCTCCTTGTCCAGTTCTTGGTGCCTTCCACGTGCCCCTGGGAGATATGGGAGGGGAGGCAGTTGGGAGAGAGGAATCAGGTCTCCGGAGCAGCAGTGCAGGGCGCCGGGCCAGGAGCTTCATGTACCCGTCTGATAGGGTGGGCGTCACTCCCCCTTTTCACGTGCAGGCAAACTGAGGCTGCCCCAGACGCCTTAGCAGGTAAACAGGGGAGCTGGGGAGGAAGCCGGGTCCACAGGACTACAAGCCTGAGTCGAGTCTGCTGCTGCTGCCTGGCGTGCACGCGCTCGGCGGGTCCCCAGGCTGTGCTGGCAGCCATCCTAGCGCAGCTCCTCCGCCGCCTTGGCCGTTCCTTCCTCCTTCCCCGTCTCTGCCGCCCCTGGCCCGCTTTCCTCAAATGCATTTCACATTGGCCCCACTTTGGGAACTCCTTGACCTCAAACTTTGGAAGAAACCAAAGGAAAAGCCCTCAAATTGGGCCACCCCCCAAATAACCAAAGGGAATGGCGACTCCAGGAGTCCAGGGCACAGCACTGATCACCGGGGCCGGGAGGAAGGCTCATGCCCTTTGGTCTCGAGGAATGCGCCCCTCAGACCTGCAACACCAAACTTGGAACAGCACACGCACACACACGCACACACATGCATGCGCACGCACACAGGCGCTCACGTGCGCGCACACATGCACACACGCACACATGCACTTTCTTTTTCTTATCATACACGTATGAGAAACACAGAAAGACCAAAAGGGGGGCATGCAAGAGCCAAGAAATGAAGAATGGTCAGGCAGAGTCAGGATGGTAGACTGAGTCACAGATTTTTCCAGACTGTGGTGAGCACGTTGACGGAAATGGGAAGCGTGGTGTGGCATCAGGAGCAGTGGGTGGTGGGGCCGAGAGAGGGGAGCCCAGCCCCTACAGCACAGGGCCAAGCAGGGGCAGGCCAGCCACTCAGCCATGGAAGGCATTGCAGTGGCTCACAGGTGACAGGCTGTTCACCCGTCCGCCCCGGGCCGCCAACAGGTGCTCACAGTGTGAGACAGGTGTGACTGCTGCACGCATTCCCACGCGAGCAAAACAAGAGCAAAACCTGGTTGGCTCTTAAAGGGTTAACCTTCAGTTACCCGGAATGGGGAGGCCGCCCTCCCTGTGCACAGAGTCGTCTGAGGACCCCCACCTGCCCGGTGGCATTTCTGTATTGGCAAATGACTTACTGTCCCTCCCCCACCGGTGGTCTTTATCAGATGTTTTTCTTTAATTTTCTTTTTACACACACTCGGAAAGCTCCCGGCTTCAGCCAGGT
Organism: Mirza zaza; assembly: GCA_008750895.1. Classification (NCBI taxonomy): domain Eukaryota; kingdom Metazoa; phylum Chordata; class Mammalia; order Primates; family Cheirogaleidae; genus Mirza; species Mirza zaza. The sequence goes on from VSMD01041452.1 coordinate 107,907, forward strand.
GAGGTTTGTGGGCGCAGGACTGATGGATGCGGAGGCTCCTTGTGGCTGCCAGAGCCTCAGTCCTGGGTCGGGGTGGCCGCAGGCTCTGCCACCAGCAGCCAGAGCTCGGGACCACCC
>VSMD01041453.1:0-11874 GCA_008750895.1 Mirza zaza
CCCAACAGAATGAACAGTAATCTACTTCACCTATCAGTTCTCTCAATAAATGTGAATGGCTTAAACTCTCCACTCAAGAGACATAGGCTGGCTGAATGGATAAGAAAATATAGGCCAAGTATATGCTGTCTTCAGGAAACACACGTAACCTGCAAGGATGCGTATAGACTAAAAGTAAAAGGGTGGAGATCAGTATTCCAAGCAAGTGGAAGCCAAAAGAAGGCTGGTGTGGCAGTTCTACTTTCAGACTACTTAGTTTTCAAACCATCAAAAGTAGTGAAAGACAAAGAGGGTCATTATATAATGGTGAAGGGCACAGTTCAACAAGAAGAGATTACAATTTTAAATATATATGCACCCAACTTAGGTGCACCCAGATTCATAAAGCAAACCTTACTGGATCTAAACAAATTGATTAATAGCAATACCATAATAACCGGAGATTTCAACACCCCACTGACAGCACGAGACAGATCCTCCAAACAGAAAATTAACAAAGAAACAATGGACTTAAACAAAACTCTAGAACAATTGGGACTGACTTACATTTACAGGACATTCTACCCAAAATCCACTGAATATACGTTCTTCTCATCAGCTCACGGGACATTTTCTAAGATTGACCATATCCTAGGACACAAAGTAAACCTCAAGAAATTTAAAAAAATAGATCATACCATGTATCTTCTCAGATCACAGTGGAATACAAGTAGAAATCAACCATAACAGAAACTCACATTTTTACACAAAAACGTGGAAATTAAACAACCTCCTACTAAATGATTACTTCATAAATGAAGAAATCAAGATGGAAATAAAAAAATTCTATGAAGAAAATGACAATGGAGAGACAAGTTATCAAATCCTCTGGGACAAAGATAAAGCAGTTCTGAGAGGAAAGTTTATCTCCATAAATGCCTATAATCAAAAGTCAAAAAGATCACAAATAGACAATCTAATGAAACGACTCAAAGAGTTGGAAAAAGAATAACAGACCAGCCCCAAACCCAGCAGAAGGAGTGAAATCAACAAGATCAAATCAGAACTAAACGAAATTGAAAACAGGGAAGCTATACAGGAGATTAATAAAACAAAAAGTTGGTTCTTTGAAAAAATAAACAAAATAGACACGCCATTGGCTAAGCTAACAAAAAGCAGAAAAGAGAAATCTCTAATAAGCTCCATCAGGAACAAAAGAGGAGATATCACAACTGATCCCAAAGAGATACAAGATATAATTTATGAGTACTACAAAAATCTTTAGACACACAAACTGGAAAATGTGGAGGTAATGGACAAATTTCTAGAAACACACAGCCTCCCTAGGCTCAACCAGCAAGAAATAGATTCCCTGAACAGACCAATCTCAACAGCTGAAATAGAAACAGCAATTAAAAAATCTCCCTAAAAAAAAGTCCTGCTCGAGATGGTTTCACACCCGAATTTTACCACACTTACAAAGAAGAACTAGTACCTATCTTGCAGAAACTATTCCACAACATCGAGAAGAATGGAAACCTCCCCGAAACCTTTTATGAAGCGAATATTACTCTGATATCAAAACCAGGAAAGGATGCAACAAAAAAAGAAAACTACAGACCAATATCCCTAATGAATATAGATGCCAAATTTTCAACAAAATCTTAGCTAACCCAAGCCAGATGCTTATCAAAAAAAAATAATCCATCACGACCAAGTGGGCTTCATCCCAGGGATGCAGGGATGGTTCAACATACGTAAATCTATAAATGCAATTCACCACATAAACAGAAGCAAAAACAAAGACCACAGGATTCTTTCAATAGATGCAGAAAAAGCTTTTGACAAAATTCAACACTCTTTCATGATACGAACACTCAATAAAATAGGCATAGAAGGGACATACCTAAAAATGATACAAGCCATATATGACAGACCCATAGCCAACATCATACTGAATGGGGAAAAACTGAAAGCATTCCCACTTAGAACTGGAACCAGAAAAGGATGCCCACTAACTCCACTTCTATTCAACATAGTGCTGGAAGTCCTGGCAACAGCAATCAGACAGGAAAGTGGAATTAAAGGTATCCAAATAGGGGCAGAAGGGATCAAACTTTCACTGTTTGCTGATGATATGATATTATATTTAGAAAATCCTAAAGATTCAACCAAGAAACACCTGGAACTGATAAATGAATTTAGTAAAGTCTCAGGATAAAAAATCAATACACAGAAATCAGAGGCATTCATATACGTCAAGAACAATCAAATCGACAGCCAAATCAAAGGCTCAATTCCCTTCACAATAGCAACAAAGAAATTAAAGTACCTAGGAATATACCTAACCAAGCAGGTAAAAGACCTCTACAGGGAGAACTATGAAACACTAAGGAAGGAAATAGCAGAGGATGTAAACAGATGGTAATCCATTCCATGCTCGTGGATCGGCAGACTCAACATCATTAAAATGTCTATACTACCCAAACTGATCTACAGATTCAATGCAATACCTATTAAAATCCCATCAACATTCTTCACAGATATAGAAAAAATAATTTTATGCTTTGTATGGAACCAAAGAAGACCCTGTATATCAAATGCAATTCTAGGCAACAAAAATAAAATGGGAGGTATTAATATGCCAGATATCAAACTATACTACAAAGCTGAAGTAATTAAATCAATCTGGTATTGGCATAAAAATAGGAATATTGACCAATGGAACAGAACTGAGAACTCCGATATAAAACCATCCTCATATAGCCATCTAATGTTTGACAAAGCAGACAAAACCATATGCTGGGGAAAAGAATCCCTTTTCAATAAATGGTGCTGGGAAAACTGGATAGCCACTTGTAGAAGGCTGAAGCGGGACCCACACCTTTCACCTCTCAGAAAAATCAGCTCACTCTGGATAACAGACTTAAACCTAAGGTATGAAACTTTTAGAATTCTAGAGGAAAATGTTGGAAACACTCTCCTAGACATTGGCCTAGGCAAAGAGTTTATGAAGAAGTCCCCAAAGGCAATCACAGCAGCAACAAAAATAAATAAATGGGACATGATCAAACTAAAAAGCTTCTGTACAGCCAAAGAAACAGTCATGAGAGTAAACAGACAACCTACAGAGTGGGAGAAAATTTTTGTATCCTACGCATTCGATAAGGGGTTGATAACTAGAATATACTTAGAACTCACAAAGATCAGTAAGAAAAAATCAAATAACCCTATTAAAAAGTGGGCAAAGGACTTGAACAGAAACTTTTCTAAAGAAGACAGAAGAATGGCCAACAAACATGAAAAAATTCTCAACATCTCTAATCATCAGGGAAATGCAAATCAAAACCACAATGAGATATCACTTAACTCCAGTGAGAATGGCCTTTATCAAAAAGACCGCGAACAACAAATGGTGGTGTAGATTCAGAGAGAGAGGAACACTCCTACACTGCTGGTGGGACTGCAAAGTAGTTTAACCTCTGTGGAAAGCAATATGGAGATACCTTAAAGCGATACAAGTGAATCAACCATTTGGTTCAGCAATCCCATTACTGGGCATCTACCCAAAAGATCCAATGACACTCTACGAGAAAGACACCTGCACTCAAATGTGTATAGCAGCACATTTCATAATTGCGAGGCTGTGGAAGCAGCCCAAGTCCCCATGAATCCAAGAATGGATTAATAAAATGTGGTATATGTATACCATGGAGTACTATTTAGCTCTAAGAAACAGCAGTGATCTAGCACATCTTATATTTTCCTGGATAGAGCTGGAACCCATACTACTAAGTGAAGTATCCCAAGAATGGGAAAACAAGAACCACATATACTCACCAGCAAACTTGTATTAACTGAGCAGCACCTAAGTGGACACATAGGTACTACAGTAATAGGGTATTGGGCAGGGGGGAGGGGGCAGGGGGGCATGTATATACATACATAATGAATGAGAAGTGCACCGTCTAGGGGATGGTCATACTGGAGACTCAGTCTTGTGGGGGGAGGGGGGAAAGGGCATTTATTGAAACTTTAAAATCTGTACCCCCATCATATGCCAAAATAAAAAAAAAGCTCAAAAAAAATCTTATAAATAAAATTTAACCAAATATGAACCATCTATACATTGATGTAAGAAATTTAGGAAGTCATAATAAATGGATAGATATGTTATTAATTTATTTGCATAATTAATATTGTTAAAATATCTATATCACAAAATGATCTATAGCTTCAATGCAATCTTCATCAAAGTACCCACGACATTTGTCACGGAAATTTCTAAAAATCCAAAATTCATATGGTAGTACAAAAGACCCTGAATTACTAGAACAACGAAGCAAAAATAAATAAATAAATAAACAAAGCTGACTTCATCACACTATCAGAATTCATACAGTAAACTATAGTAACCAAAACAGTATAATACAACCAGAAGAACAGGCATATAGGCCAATGGAGCACAATGGAGACACACAAAATAAATGTATACATTTACAGCTACCTGATTTTAGACAAAGGTGACAAGGATTAATAATGGATAAAGGACAATGTCTTCCATAAGTGATGTTTCAACAATAGGATATCCACATGTAAAAGAATGAAATAAGACTCTCATCTAACACCATATGTAAATTAAAAAAAAACAACTAAAATGGATTAAAGACTTCAATGTAAGACTTCAAACTTTGAAACTATTTTGAAACTTTGAAACTACTCCACAATCATAGGAAATTTCCATGACATCAGTCTGAATAATGTAGTTTGGACTTAACTTCAAAATCTCAGCCAATGCAAAAAAATAGATGAAAATAAAAGCCAAATATGATTACTTCAAATTAAAAGTTTTAGCACATCATAAGACAGAATGCAATGATAAAACAACATAAAGATCAAGAAAATATTTCTAAGTTATACACCTAATGGTTTAATGGCCAAAATATATAAGGAACTCAAAAACTATACAACAAAAACCATTAACCATTAAAGGCAGCAAATCTCCACAACAAACTTTTAGAACTGAAAAACAAATCCAGTAATGTTGAAGGATACAAAATCAACATTTAAAATATCAGTAGGCTGTCTATATGCCACCAGTAAATACTCTAAAAAGAATCCAAAAAAGTAATACCATTTACCATAACTACAAATAATGAAATGAAATAAAATAAAATAAAATACCTAGGAATAATCTTAACCAAAGAAATGACAGATCAGTACAATGAAAACTATAAGAAATTGAATAAAGAAATTGAAGAGGACATAAAATTGGAAATATATTTCATGCTCATGGATTGATAAAAATCAATATTGTTAAAATGTCCATAGTACAAAAAGACATCTACAGAATCAATGTAATCTCTGTCAATATGCCAATGACATTCTTCACAGAAATACAAAATTAAATCTTAGGTATATAGGAACTCAAAGAGATCCAGAATATTCAAAGCCATTCTCAGCAAAGAGGACAAAACTGGAGGACTATAATTCATTACCTCAACTCAAATTATACTCCAGTGTTGTAGTTAACAAAAGGCCCAGAAACAGACTCGTTGACTGATGTATCATATTAGAGATCTCAGAAATATGTTCACATATCTACAGTGAAATTATCTTCAACAAATTTGCTAAGAACATAAAGTGGGAAAAGAACAGTCTCTTTAATTAAAAATTAAGAATGACAGTGCACACCACACCCATTAGGTGTGAATATACTAATCCCCTCCTCCCCCCTCCCACTTGCCCAAAGCCCGATGTTAATCAATTAATACCAATTTGATGGTGAGTACACGTGGTGCTTGTTTTACCATTCTTTTGATTTTTCATTAAATCTAATTAAATTAGAAAAAAATGGCAAAGATATAACTAGAAAAATCTCCAAGTTTAGAAATTTAGAAAGAGAGTATTAATCCATTAGTAAGTAAAAAATCAAAATTGCAAAATATTTACAATACTATAATAAAAATGGTATATGAGTATCTATTTACTCATATACATATAATAATGAAAAATATATCAGTATAATGATTCAATTGTTACATAATATACAATGTATCCTCTCTCTCTCTCTATATATATATATATACATAATATACAATGTATCCTCTCACTCTCTCTCTCTCTCTCTATATATATATATATATATATATTTCATTTTTTGGCCATGTAGCCCTTTGAGATACCAGTTTAATAAATAGTTTATCAGTCATACTTAGACAAGCCCTAGCTTTTATCCTCCATGTCATAGAGTTTGTACAACTGTCAAAACAGATCCATTACATCAAAACTCAGTACTAATGCTGGTAAAACTTTTTGTCAGTTATTGTGTTATTGCTTTCAACTTGATTTTAGATATGCTTTTATTAGGAAGGCCGTTTATACATTCTGCCAGAAAAAGGAAGTCCATAAATTTAAGCTGTATAACACAGTGTGGTAGTCAACTTTGGTACCCTCACACGGCTATTTCTCATATTACTCAACATGGTATACAAGCAATGAAATCCTAGGAATTGCAGTATCATTATAATACTATTTTACACTTATGACCAAAAATAAATTCAAGCTATGTCTATGATATGACCATAAATACCTGACACATTTGTTTAGAGATTGGTTCCATCAAATTTTGTCTGAAATCCACTAAAATAAATCACCTGAAATTTTTTTTATTTCATCATATTATGGAGGTACAAATATTGTTAGGGTTACAAATATTGCCCCTGCCCCCCTCTCTCCCCCCGATGTGTCCAATCCCCCGGTGGTGTGCATCACACACATTATGGAAGCATACACACCTTTCCTCCTCCCCCCTACCGCCTGCCCACCACCCAATAAAAAGTTTAGTTTTGATTTTTTTGACATTTTGGTTACATTGTATATCTTTGCCTCTCCCTAAGAAGAGATAGAGTTATGCCCTTCCCTTCCAAAATACTTGCCACTTCCCCAAGATCTAAAATTTTAAAACAGAAAATAAAAGAATGCTGGAAAAACTGGATGTCCATGTACAAAAGAATGAAATTAAACCCTCATCTCTCACCATATACAAAAATCAAATCAAAATGGATTAAAGACTTAAATCTAAGACCTGAAACTATGGAACTACTCAAAGAAAACATTTAGAAAATGTTCAGGACATTGGTGTTTTAAAGCGCTTTTTAAATTTTTATTTTTATTTCAGCATATGATGGAGATAAATGTGTTTTGGTTACATATTTTTTCTATGCCCCACCTTAGTCAGAGCTACAAGTGTGTCCATCTCCCAGATGGTGCATTAGGTTTAAATGTACCCATCCCTTCCTTCTCCTTCCATCCTGCCCAACCTGCAATGAATCTTACTACTATAAGTGCACACTCAACATCTCTAATCCTCAGGGAAAAGCAAATACAAACTAAAAGGACATATCACTTAACTCCAGTAAGAATGGCTTTTTTTCAAATAGTCACAAAACAAAAAAAGTTGAAGTAGATGTGGAGAGAGAGGAACAATTGTACACTGCTGGTGGGACTGCAAACTAGTACAACCACTATGGGAAGTAATATGGAGATAAATCAAGGATCTAAGGTAGAATAACCATTTGATTCTTCTTGAGTAATACTCCCAAAACACAGGCAACCAAGGCAACATTGGGCATATGGGATTACATCAAGATCAAAAGCTTATGCACAGCAAAGGAAACAATCAAAGTGAAAAGTCTGACAACACAATGAGAGAAAATATTTGCAAAACATCAATCTGATAAGGGGTTGCAACTAGAATATGCAAGGACCTCCAACAACTCAGGAGGAAAAATGTCAAATGATTCAATTAAAAATGAACAAAATATCTGAATAGACATTTCTCAAAAAAAAGACATAAAAATGGCCTCCAGGTATACGAAAAAATGCTCAACATCATTAATCATAAGTTAAATGAAAATCAAAACTGAAATTAGATACCATTTATCCCCACTTTAATGAGGATTTATCAAAAAGGCAGGTAATAATGAATGCTGGAGAGGATCTGCAGAAAAAAGAACCATCATATGTTGTACCTAGGAATGTAAACTAGTGCAACAGCTGTGCAGAAGAGTATAAATGTTCCTTAAAACCTAAAAGCAGCAATCCCTTTTTAGTTATACATGTTAAGGTGGGGAATTCAGCATATCAAAACAGATACATGAACTCCCATATTTATTGTGGCACTTTTTACAACAGCAAAGATATGGAATCAACTTAAGTGTCCTTCATTGTATCATTTGATAAGGAAGCTGTGGTCAATATATACAATGGAATATTAAATAGCCAGAAAAAAGAACGAAATTCTGCCATTTGCCACAACATGGGAGGAACTGAAGAACATTAGGGTAAGTGAAATAAGCCAAACACTGAAAAATAAATCTCTCACCTTTTTTACTAAGATGTGGGAACTAAATTAAAACCAATTGATTTAATGAAAACATAGAGTAGAATTATTTTCACTAGAGGCTGGGTAGTATAGCAGGTAGGGGACTACATTGAGGATGGTTAATGGGTTTAAGTATATAATCACTTAGAATGAACCATTTTAATAGCACAAAAAAGTGACTAGAACCAACAATTAAGGTACACATTAAAATACCTAAAAAATGATATTAGAATGTTCCTAACACAATGAAATGATAAATGTCTGAGGTGATGTCTACCCCAATTATCATGATTGATTAATTCACACTGAATTCCTGTATCAAATTATCACAGGAACCCTGTAAACATATACAACAAACACCTACAATAACTAAAAAAAAGGCAATAGATTTATGTAGATTTTTGTCAAAAGAAGACCTACAAATGACCAGCATATAATTGAAAAATGCTCCAGGTCAGTAATCAGCAGAGAATGGCAAATCAAAACTGCCATGAGATTTCAACTCACTCCTTTTAGAATGACTACTATTAAAAAGATATTTTATAACAAATATTGGCAAATGTGCACAAAAAGGGGAATGCTGGTTCACAGTTGGTTTGAATGCAAATCAGTACACTATGAAAAACAGTAAAAACATTTCTTTAAGAATTAAAGATAGAACAACCATATGGCACAGCAATAACACCATTGGCTACATATCACCCTAAAATTAAATCAGCATGTTTAAGAAACATTTTCACTGCCATATTTATTCAGTACTATTCACAAGAGTTAAGATATAGTATCAATTTACTTGCCCAAAATGGAAGGATGAATAAAGAAAATGGAATATATATACAGAATGAAATAGTATTCATCCACAAGAAAAAGCAAAATCCTGTCACATTAAATCACATGAGTGAACATGTTAATTGAAATAAGCCATCACAGACACATGCTTCATCATCTGACTCCTATGTGGAATCCAAACAATTGGATCTCACTGATGTAGAAAGAAAAATGGTGGCATCAGAGGTTAGGGTTTCAGAAAAGAGTAGGATTGGCAGATATCTTTCAAAGGATACAGAATTTCTGCTGGATAGGAAGAATATATTCGAGAGAGGTACTGTACAGCATGCTTATTGTACTTAATGATGATATATTGTATTTTTAAAATATGCTGAGAATGTCAATAAGTGTTCTTCACCACAAAAGTGATAACTATGGAAAATAAAGTGTCTGTTAATTATCTAGAATAATAATTGGACAATGTGTTTGTGTGTGTATGTGTGTACTTCAGAACACCACATTTTACATGATAAATACATATGTTATCTGTTAATTAAAAAAAAACAAATCAGTAAAATCTTTGTAGCATTGTTGTAAATACTGAACCGGGATCTTTGTCATGAACTTAGCTGAACCATATCAAAAATATATTGTTTTAGTGCTGTTTTTGTCATTCCATTTGTCAGCCATAAGCAAGGGAACTCTGGTATTTCCCAGCAGATTCAGAATCCAACAAAGAACATGAAAGGGGCTTTAACGCTTTTATTTGAAGCTAAAGACACCTGGACTTCTTGGTGCCTATGATTATGGTATAGAAGATAGCCAAAAGGTATGTGGTGCTCACTGTCTCACCTCTGGCCACTGTAAGTACAGAAGAGAAGATTGCACCTGAAATCACTGATGAAATTTTTAATCAAAACGCTGCCATGGGGCCCCGCCCAGAAGATGGCGGATGAGAAACACCGCCAGACAGAGTGTCTCTGCAGAAAAGACAGATTCTAGCAGAAATTAGAAGAAATAAGCAAGAAGATGAGACTACATCGAATGAGGGTTGGAAGGAGGAGTACCTCAGACCACGGGAGACTCCACGGGAGGAGGTTGCGGAGGAGAACTGGAAGCTGGGACCCCCGGAGCAGCCCGGAGACCAGCGGGAAGGGTAGGTGGATCTGCCGTTTCCCCTCCCCTGTATCCCAGACTGCTGGTGGGCTCCCCAGCAAGCGGAGAGACCTGCGGACACCAGCCCAGCGACAACTGCCGCCAGTGAGCGGTAAGCCAGTAGCGGATGCGGCACCAGGCTCCCAACTCCCTCGGGGCACCTCCGTGTGCACAGACCCGAGCCTCGCGGCAGACGCCATATTGCCTCCTCCTCCCCTCCCCCGACCCTACCCGCGGCTGCCCAGAGAGACAGAGAGACAATATAGCCACCAGCCGGAGGCACCTACAGGGAACGGGAACTTCCCTTTTGGGGCCCTATAGCTGACTAAGGGGAACTCAGACTGTGAGCTCTCTGCCCGCCACCCCACCCAGGTGCTGCTGGCATGGTGATCCCAGGAGAATGGGGCAGAGCCTGAGGTTGAGACACAGACCCAGCTTGGGCTCCCTGTGGGTGAATTGGGACAGGCACTGTTCTCCCTGGTGGGGATATAGTTTGAACTCTGGGACCCAGGGGTCAGACCTGCAGACCACTTCCCGTGCACCGAGGCCTCGCATTGCCCGGGGCACAGAAGGGATATACGTGAACAGCCTGCTGAGGTGTGTGTGCCTTCAGGGGCAGATCAGTGTCCTAGAGGGCAACCCTCCCCCCAAAGGGAGGCCGTGCACCCAGCCCAGGTGGCATTCCTGCCCAGGGAACCTCCCCGCTGGCATCACAGCCAGGGGAGGCCTGGTGGCGTGTGGTCTGGCCTGCTGACAGAGGCCCAGGAGTAGCCGCAGAGTTGTGGATGGTGGAAAGAAGCCAGGCTGGCTCCAGACTGCAGGTCTCAGACAGCCCCACCCCCACACGCAGACTCTATGACTGAGCGGGGCCATTCCAGCCCATCCCTGACAGTTTTGCCTGGAAGCAGAGAACAGAACTTTGACCCCTGCTGATGACATTGGTGGTGCCTGAGGGCGGGCTTACCCAACTCAGCTCCACCCAGACTGTCTCCTAGACCAGCCCTCACTGAGGGGGAGAAAAGGACACACCTGGAAGTCCCAGGGCCCCACCCAAAACCTGAGGCACTAGAGTTCTCTCTACAGGAACAAAAGCTGATAACAGGACACAAAAACAACAGCGTAGCCTGTTCCTCCAAGCAAGCACCACCTACTGACAGGGAGAGCACCCTGCACACCCTTTACATGACACCTACTGACTCATTATACAGGGAGTGGTCGAATCTCACCCACAGACACCACCTACTGGCTCAGAAACTAAACAAGGCGTGTGAATACCCAAACAAAAACCTAAAGGAAAGAAACAACAACTGATCGACATGGGAAGAAATCAGCGAAGGAACTCAGGAAATATGAAGAACCAATCAGAAAACACACCCCCAAAGAGGAGCCCCAGCCCCCTAGAAACGGACACCAACCAAAATCAGGCAACCAAAATGTGAGAAGAGGAATTTCGTATGTGGATCATAAGAACACTCACTGACCTGCAAGAATAACTCAATAACCAACACAAAGAAACCACAAAAAGCCTCCAGGATCTAGAAAAAAAGTTCACTAAAGAAATAGACACAATGAAGAAAAGTTTAACC